>JANLJB010003728.1:21851-33548 GCA_026212285.1 Bursera cuneata
AAGATTATTTTTCTAGAAATATGTTTGGTAAGCTACCAATCCCTCGTCTCTCAATTAGAGTGATGTTTTGAGTTTATGACTCATAATATTTATGTACTCATCGTGTTGAATAATAATATGTATATGTTAGATTGCTTTCACATCTACTTCAAAATTTTATCTAATCACATACAGGTAAACTCGTTTAGTTTGAAAAATAGGTTGAGACATTTCCGATACATGAAAAAGTTTCTGATATGTATTCTAAATGGACTTGATAAAGGTCTAGAACAATTTCAAGGGAAATNAGTATACAATAGCTTCGAAATTTCAATTAATTAGGATACATTCTTATTCTGATAATGAATTCAAAAATAAAGAAACAATTGGAAATAATTCCACTTGCAATATATTTTTATTTTTGTTTGACTGTTCCCACATGTTACCTAGCATCAAATTCATAAATCATAGATACTAAGCTAGTAGTTATACAGAGATTAATCATAGTGTATATGTTAATGATCATAATATGATTATTATATATAATTATAGCAAATTATCCTAACAAAACTGAATTAATTTAGCATTATCTTACATAGCTTATCGTAAAAAATGTGTTTTCAAATAGGTGTGGCACAAGGTTTAGAAGCTTCGCCGCTTGAACAAGAATCTTACCTTAGAAATTGTCGCCGAGGCATCTATGCTGAGACAAATTAATTAACCATCTTGAACATGGAGCTAGCCAGCGTTGACAATTGAATAGTTAATCTTGTTTTTATAGACACTATAATATTCGCAAACTACTATGATTTGTTTTATCTTATTTATGGTTAATTTAATCAAACAGTACTGATCATCGAAGCATCGAAGCTGCAAGCAAGCTAGCAGCCAAGCCTAGCTACCATACTAGCTAGCTTCGCATTTCCAAATTGCTGCTTTGAGCTTAGGGTAATTTCGATTAAATTAAGAACCTTAATTTGAAGAGTTTCCATATATGTGTTCAATAACATAGAGCTTAAAGGATTTTTCTCTAATTAAACATTAATTTTATCCAAGTTCCAATGAAGAACAAACCCTAAACCCTAGAACGAGTAATTGTATATATAAGCTTTGATGTACTCTAAGATTGTCTGTGACATCTTACATTGTTTGAGGAAGAAAAGTTTGTGAGGTCTATAAGATGAGCAAGCTCAAGATTAGTTTCCATCACCAACTATAGTAACTTTCAAATTAATATCTGATATATATAATATCTCAAAGTCCCCCTCCCACCACTCAGTGCATTACTGGTAGTGACAATCTACTGACCCACCAAGAATATGTCATTCTTCTCTTGTTTTTTCTCGCAACATTTAGCTTGCATTGATGATGAATACAGAGAGACAAATATTCAAATTCGTGTGGGTAAAATTCTGAGTTGATAAGGCGCCCCTGCCCCATATTTAGCCAGCCTTTGCTTTACTTTACAATTTAAAGCACTCTTTATTTGTTTGCATTCATATATCTTTAACTTTAAAGCCATTTCAGAGCTGAATTTGCAGGTGGGTTTAATTTGTTTATTTTATATTGTTATAGTTGTTATTTCTTGACTCTTAAAACTAAGAAAAATATTCCACCCAAGTGGCCACATGGAGACAGTTTATGAACACAAAAACATGTATTTGTTTTTCTCAATTTCTGGGGCTATAACGATAATGTTTGCAGCTGCAATGGATAGGAGTTTAGGTCCATGCCAAAACTCTGCGCTGGACTTGTACCTATCACTCGAAAATGACTATCAAAATTCAAAATCAACGGCTCTGATCTTTGATTTCCCCCCTCATCTTGTCAGAGCCAACCCACTGTAGATTTACTTCCACCTGCTGAAACCGTATCCAAGGGTGGATACTCTTCAATCACAATGGCTACACGTGCATTTTGGTGATTTGTGTTGCATGAGATCGATCAATCATCTTTACTGAATATACATTTATGTAAAAAAAAAAATTTTCAATTAAATTATATAATCAATTAAAAGAAGAAGTCTCTTTTCTAAAACTACCCACGTATGGGAACTCACAGCTCAATTTGTCATTATAACAGAATGCCGTTGAAGCAAACTCATTCTGCATATTTTATTAGCTTTCGTATAGTTAATTTGTCTTATGCGCGAAAATATTTTATTCATTTCTCCCATATTTAAATAGAATTACTTTCTGTAATGTTGCATTAAAATGGATATTTATATATTGTCAAAGTGGTTGAGATGGTTGGGATGATATATTATAATAATATTATTTTAATATGTTAACATGTGTGACATTTTTGCTATAAGTGAGAGTTATAAATTATTTAAATCAGAAATTAATTAATATAGAGAAGAAAAAAGAAGAAAAAAGTTTCACTATCATTGCTCAAAAACTAGTGATATACACATGGTTAAGTACATTGAAGGAAAAATAAAAATTAATTAGATGAAGAAGCACAACTATCTTCTTCTTTAATCTCATGTTCATCAGTTTCTAATGGTGAAGAGAAAGAAGGACAAGTATGAGTATCAATCTCCTCGGTTTCTAAGAAAGAAGCACAGGGAATAATTGAAGAAGAATCATCAGAGGAAGACGTGCAGAAGGATAGTGGAGAAGAAGGAGAACGAGAACAAGAACAAGAAGCTAAGGAAGAGGATGCACAAGCAACCAGATTAGTAGGAGAAGTAGAAGCAAAAGCAAGAGCAACTAGCAAGTCAATGAAAGCACCGACGATGTAACCATGATTGCTCTTTCCATTGACTCTCAAGTAGCAACATAAGAGCTCTTCAAGATCTTCCCACGCTTTCAAGCCATGAGCTTCAACCATTTCCTCCATGGACTTTCTGAAATCCAGGTAAGGGTCTCGAGACTCCATGGACAGAACCAAACTCTCTTTAAATGGGATCCCATTACCTGCCTTGGCTTCTTCCAGGATTGAACTAGTCTCACCAGGCTCAAAAAAAAGCCTCTCACCTGCACTCTCGGACGACCTTAGGCCTCGAATCACAGACTCCACTGATGAGTCTACTACTCTTGACTCATCTGATGCTGTTGAGAAGCTTGCACACTCGGATGTACTGTTGGTGAACCATGACGAATCAGGGGTTGTTTCAGCATCTAAGTATGCCGTCTTGAAGAGGTTGTTGTTAGTGTTTTTGTTGGTGTTGTTGTTGTTGTTTTTGTCATCATTGTTTCGAAAAGAAAGAGTTCTTGGTTGGTGACAAGAAGGCCAAGGCCATGATGATGATCTAACAAGAGTGTTGTTTTTGGAGAGAAAAGGAAGCTTCATTTTCCTGCCCATGTGTGGATGGATTTGGAAAAACTAGATGAGATGAGATGAAAACTTGAACAGTTTGAAATTGAGTTTTGGAGGGTTTGGTTTGGAATGGAATGTGAGAGAAGTTATGTTAATTTATTTGGGCATTAATTGTAAGTAGTTCAGAGGCTGAATAGAAAGGGTTGTGTTATGTTATGTTATTTTATGTCGTGGGCTGAAACAGGTGATTTAAAGGAGTATGGTGTGGTGAGGCGCTCACACAAATGGAGGGAAGTTGGGAAATAATAATAATCATAATAATAATAAGAAGAAGAGAAACGGGTTAGGGTTGGTAGGGTCTTTCACTTTTGTATTAAATTATGAGATAGAAAATTTATTGTAGTTCAGTTGAGCTCATTCAATTGTATCTGTACTATTTCTACTCCCACTTCTTCTCTTTATTTTTGAGAAAGTTTTCTTATATTATTTTATATCTCCTCCTGTTTCGTTTTATTAATTTATTATTACTATTATTGTTGGAAAAACTAATTCATCAACATGCATGTCGTTTAATAAAATTTGAATCAAAAGAACCACTTTCTAGAATCAGAAAATCTTCTAAATTTACAAACAGTTTGTGAAAAGTAGTAGGAGAAAAAGGAGACGTGTGTTTTTAGAAACATTTACGACATATTGAAGTCGTTTTAGTTTTGAAGTTAGTACAAGATAATAAAGAATAAATTTTTTATGTTTTTGTTTAAAAACAATATCAAACATGTTTTCTATCTGCTTCTAAATGTATACAATAAAATTAATGAAAATTTAAAAAATAATATAAATTGACACCTAAATATTTAGGATGATTATGACAACTACAAAGGGTTTCTTTGTAACTTTTTCTAAATTAATATAATGATAATCTTTGATTGTAACTAAAGTAATTAGTTGGGGCACTAGACTTTACAATTAATTTATTAATTAATTAATTTGTACTTGCATGATGGCACTTCTCTAATCTGTCTCTCTTTCTTTTTCTTAACCTTTTTTCTTCGTATATTATACATATGTGAAAGGTAGGTAGTTGTAAGAGCAACGCGACAACAATTAGCCTTTCAGCTTAACACGTTTGAGCTTTAGGAAAATATATGGGTTGGGGGTGCGGGGACTTCGCCTCTATGATATGGTACAGTATTGTAAAGGTATTTTCAGAACTAAGGTTTATTATAAATACTTATTGATATAACCCTAATTTTCATATAGTTTATACTTTACCGTCACAGTGGACGTAGGCTCGTAGCCGACCACTTTAATTTGTTGTGTCTCCTTTCTCTTTTTTCCTTTAATTTCTAATTAATTGCACAATAATTATATCTAATAGAGATTTCTTAATTGATTATACTTGTTTTTGACATTAATGAATGTCGAAAAGGTCAAAACCATATTAATTTATTAATAAAATAGGCTAATATCAACCTCAGTTTTCACGTCAAATTGTTTAATTTTGGTTGTATAGGAGGTTGGTTATACGTCTACTACTATTGTTTAATTTAGAGTAAACCTAAAAACGAGATCAATGAAAGTCACCATTTTATAATTTATAAAAAAATAAACCAGAATTTGAAATTGATATGAATAGTTCATATAAAAGAGAATTTTAAACCATGACCATTATTGTATGGATAATTGAATTTTTAGGAAAAAAGAATGGAAAACTTTCGAAACACAATTATAAACACAATACAGAACAAGAACAATTAACATATGGGAATGGAAATCATGTGTAAGCCTTAAAGGCTCTGTCACGTGCCTCCATATGCAATCCAAGAAGAGATTGAGACCCGAGAGAGACCTGTTTTAACTTGATATTTCATTTTTTTTCTTTCTTCTTTTTTTGATGGATAAATCACAAAGTACTTTTGCCAACCGGGAATTACGAAAGAGAGAACTCAGTCCATGGATTCATGATTTAGTATGGCGTGTTTGGTGTTTCCCAAAAGAACCACGAACATGTTACATCTCTAAATTGAATATCTTAACGTAGATGAATGTGTACTATTCTGAAAGCCATGTAGGCAACTTCTATCTATGAGCAATATGTATGATTCTAAGATTCAATAGTAAAATACAATTTCATTTGCAGATAATGAAAGGGGACCATGTTCTGGATTTGATTTTACAGGTGGTCCTTTCTGGGGTACATTTCATATCCATATCGATTTGATTACGAAGGTCAATCATTTCACTCCATATATTTGCTGCGCTAGCTCAAAGTTTAGAAGAAGAGTATTACATTAAGCTTAAATATTATTGTTGTGTTTGCTCTAAATTAAAAACAAGTTTTCGGATATGGTGATAATACACCTTATTAGAATCTCATAGTCGGATATTTGTATATGGTTTGATAGTACTATTGTTAATTGAGTTTCTATCTAGAAAGAATTATAAAAATGAACTTAAACAAGAGAGGGTTTAAATTTGACTTGTTACGACTTTTCTGTATCCTCATGTTTAGGTTTGATCCTCATCGACGGTTAGAATTAACTATTATTATTGAGCTTCTTTCCACAAACATAGGAAGACCAAAATCCCTAACTTATAACCTTTAGAGTTACTTTGTATCATAGAACTGTAATCAAAATAGTCATACAAATTTTGTGGTTTCTGCTCTCTATCATTACCGATAATTAATTCATGATTTAAAGACCTTACCAAACTTGGTTGAGATACCAAAAGGGTCAAAAGATATATTAAGTGAGAAGCTGTAAGCAGCAAGATAAGCTCTTAAAAAGCAGGATGAGTGAAAAATAAGTACTCCCTTTAAATGATTCATTTAATATTTTGGAATGAAATTAAAGATAGTAAAATGAAATCGCTTAAGTGTGAGAATTGAATTAAAGAGGAGAGCCACGTTGTCCTTCAATTTCTTAATTGAGAAAGGGGACCAAATTTCATGTTCTTTGGCTAAGAAAACTGGATGGGACAAATCTTGTGCTTTTGATTCTCTGGGGAGGAACAACCAACATTACAATGAGCTCATTTCCTATCCTCCACCCAATGGGAAAAAGCTCCATTTTTTGTATCATTATATCATCTTATATTTGGAAAAATCATCTTCCCTTCCAATTTCGGCCATCTCTTGATCTTAATTAGCATAAATTTTAAAGGATTTTTTTAAACATATCTATATTATTCAGATGTCGTCAAAATCTACTTCATTATTATTATTATTATTATTGTAGTCTAAATTTACTTAGAAAAATTCTGATCAAGAAAGAACCATAATTCTTGAATGCCTAAGTCACGGTGTTTTCTTATATAGTCTTTCAAAGCAGGTCTCCAAAAGTCCAATCATAACCCATGACTAGCAGCAGCCTCAGCACCTGTTTTTATCCTATTTGCATGTGGGCACATGGTATCGAATCTGGTTTAAGGATAGAGTAAGTGTTGAACTTGAATAAATATCATTATTTGGTCATGACAGTGTTCTTGGATTCATTGAAATTGAAGTTGCTCCTCCCTTTTGCAGTTTCGTTTTCCAATTCTTTAACATACTGTTAAATACTAGAAAATTGAGAAACTCTTTCAATGGAATTGGTCGTTGTACAACGGACAAAGTCTTCCACATAGAAAATGTTAGTTAAGTTGGCATAAAGCTAACAGAAGTTGGATAAATCTCCTTGTAAGCTTCTGAAACTGATACAGTCCAAGTGCACTTTACCACAACTGAAAATATTTCTTTAATGTGACCAAGAGTCAAAACCTAGGCCCTAGAACTAGTTCCTATCTTTTCTCATCAAGACATGGCTTGGGTTTGCACTTTGCACCCTGACGCCCACCAAACATGTCCAGAATTTTTCCATGAAAATTTTCACAATCAAACATGGAAATTGAAATTAACTATCAGGACGAGCCTCAAGCATAGTCCTCTTGAAGGGACATAAAATGAAGACCTGAACTTTACTCAATCAAAATAACCTTATAAAGAGAGACACTAATGGCATACGTGGGTAGAGCTTTCTCTTCGAACAAGTAAGTTTTCAAGTCCATTTGTTGGGAACCAATTCTAAAGTAAGACAACTTTCTGAGGGGCAGAGGACCCATAGGTCTTGAGAAGTTGCATTGTTTTCCTTGCATGGCCCATTATCTGATATGATTGAGTAGCAAAAATTACTAAACACAATGGTTAATCAATTATAATACATTCTTGTACCCACCTCCAACCAGAGGAATCAGTGAAATGGACCAATGTCTGCAGACTGGAGTACCAACTGTTGACTTTTGCTGCGCCACAATGAAGAAAGAGACAACCTCATGCTCAGTTGTGGCTCTGTTTATTTACAGGCTTGCAGAAAATAAACTAAATTAAATCCATAACATCAATGATAAATCTTTATAGCGATGTCACTAATTCACAGGTAATCCATGATAAAAGAAATTAAATATAAATTTCAGAGCCTGGTTCACATACCTGAGTGGTAACTCCATTATGAGAAGCAGTGGGCAACTATCCTTCCCATGTGAGTGGCAGTGTGACCACCTAAAGCACAGTTGTACAGCTTGTGCAGAAATTTACAAATTCAACATGAAAATATCAAGCAAGTATCTGCAATACACAACTCTTCTTTTAGTTGCAGCTAGTTTTCAAGGTCTAGTGCAATCTCTGAGAACCCCAACATGAGTGTAAGTTGTGAGATTAGCCCAACTTGTATGTGATTCACACCAGCTATTTTTTTATTTGCATGCATATCAGCTAGGAAATTCTCATAGGGACCAATATACTGGATGCTGAAACCATTATTCTGCAGGCTGGATAAAATGTAGCAATCAAAATGCATGTTGTAAAGTTTGCTGTCTGAATCAGATTAAATGCAACCAGCAAACACAAAATGGAAACATGTCTACTCAAGTGGCTCGTATCCACTGTCAATCTGAAAATGACAATCGTTCACACACACACTCGGCCATACAGATAAAGACAAGTAGGTCCCTGGGTGGCTGAATGCATGGATGTAATCGCACATATAATTGAACATACTGCTTTGATACTTGTAATTCGATTCTTGACAGCTATATATGTGTATATATATAAAAAGCTGTGGTATATCATTAGCTATAGTCAACTGTGATTATCTAAGAATCAGCTTCAAGTTTTAACCGTCTTATAGAGCTGGGCATGAATAAAATGATATGAATATTGTGATTTCACTTGGTTTAATGAGTTAGATATCTTAGTGTTTCGTAACCCTTATCAGGTGGCTTGTCAGGTTAATGAGAATCTGGAGTGTGAGCCTCATTATAGGCATTTTAAATTTCTGTTTGATGCAAAACTTTAGGGAGATACTTTGGGCATTGCAGAGCCTATTGAGATACCTTTTCTGGGCATCCTAGTTGGCAAATTGGCAGGCAGAGTTCAAGAAGCTGGATTTTGGAGATTTTAAAGGTGAACCTCCATAGCTGGAGTACAACTTTCTGGCTCTATAATTTGGTATTTCTTATTTTTACTTGTACATTTTATATGATATGATCTTCTTGTACAGTGGACCTGGGTTCTGACGCTTATAGAACTTCTAGAACCGAAAAGATCAACAGTCAAAATTCACTTTTCTAGCTTGTTCAAATTCCCCAACTCATTAAGAAAAGATCTTGGACCTTTATTTTTGTAGTATAAGATTTACCTTTCCATACATTATCATATCATTTGGACTTTATGCATTTAAAGCTGGCTTGTCCTTGACTTGAGGAAAAAAGATCAGCAGAAAAAAGGTTTAATTGGAGTTGAATTAGGAGTAGACTTGAATCTCATGTTTGTATGATTTAATAAATAAATAAGTAATAAATGAAAAAATATATAAAAATTAAATTAATTGATAAATTTCATAAAAATAACAAAACATTCCAAATCAATTGAACTCCATACTGATCTTCAGTAAACTGTGACCACTAAGGTGATGAAAGTCATGTTGTAATCTTTAATTGTCGAATAATAATATTTCATGCGTACGCATGTCTAGTTTCTTAAGTCCAAGTTGTGTCGGTTTCTCTCTTTTGGAAAATAATATCTTCATGAAACTATTATGGTGATAAAATCTCTTTAAAGATAAAAGAGAAAGTGACCCTAACACCTAGTAACTACTGCGGTTTACCAGTCTGATGTTGAATGCAGACACACATGGGTTTGTGGGGTTGATTGGACAATTGTCCATCAGTTTCAACCAGCTGGGATGGTCCCATTTGTTAAAATTAGGTGGAAATTGTTTCATTTTTTTGTACCCTTCTTCTAATTATGGCACTTCTTGTTTTCTATTTAGTCACAATAAGTTTTTTTGTGATTTTGACTGGAACGATTATGCTAACTTTTTTTAGGGAGAAATCCACATTATGCCACTAAGAACAACCAACCAACATAGTCAGTGAAGCTCATTTGAGACCAGAGAATATCATCTGAGCTTGAATTAAACAATTATATTTTACACACACGAACTCGAGATTATGGAGAGAATTTACGAGTTCCTAATATTATCATCATATAAATATCTCGTAAAACCAAATTACATAAATTGCTCTCTAGAAGTTCATCAACAAAAAAAAACTTCACTGTAAACTTCATTTAGATAAAAAGACCTTTACCTTTTTCAAGGCAAGTATTTAATACTCTAAAAAAAATCTCTTAAGACACACAATTCACTTGTTTGAAAAATAGCACATTAAGCTGTTTTCATTTCTCTGTGCCTTCATTAACTTCAGACTCTCGAAGGTGAATATGAAACTAAAAAATTGAAGAAAGAAACTTCCATCAAATGGCACTAAAATATGCACATAAGGTAATTCCCGGCTTTTTTCTTCATTTACTAAACTTCTTCAATTGGGTGAAGCGTACAAAATTGTAAAAGCTGATTAATTGGGTCATTTACATTTTTATAATTCTATATACAATCACACAATTCACCCTTATCACACTTAATGGGTTTGTATAAGAGATTATTTCGGCAGACCAAACTTCAAGTTTAATAAATATCGTGTCAAGCATGAAGTTGGGCTCAAAAGAGGGTTAAAACTCAGTCAACATGATCCAAGCAAGAGATGAGATTGTTTAGCATGTTCTGAGGGAGTTTGCAAGCCTCCAGGTTAAATTTTCGCAAGTAATTGAAGATGGGGGAAGCAGGGTTGTGGCACACAAATGATGAGCTGATTTGTTTGGGATGTTTTAATTATGTTTTTAGGTTTTATTTGGGTTTTTGTGTTATTTCTCTTGCCAAATGAGTTTAGGAATGCTATTTAGGCATATGTTTTAATTATTTCATTTTCCTAATTACCTTAAAATTGTCTATTCTTAATTATTTTATGGTTTGATTGTAAGCTATATATAAGATGGCATGAGAAAAAACTGGAAAAATGATTATTGATACTTAATTCAATATCAGTCAACATGAGATTGTTTTCTCTTTAGTTCTTTAAAGAGCTATCGAACTTATCAGTGGATTTTTCCTTGAGATATTCAAATCCATCAAATACATTTAGTTCTTAATTCATATAATCATTGGAATGGGATTAAAAATCTGATTTTAGGGTTTTTGGGGCTTTGATTCCATTAAAGGGTATTGGGTTTCAAGATCATTTTTGGGGTTTGCATCACTTAGTCGAAGGGGCTAACTATTACCAAAACTGCAAAATGTGAAGGATTCTAAACCAAAATGATACAACATTGTACTTGGCGAACCAAAAGATAAATACAGCAAAGATAACCAAAAGTAAGACCATCTAAACTTTATTTTAGAGCTCATTCAGTAATGATTACGATAAGAACATCTAATGAGTCCAGTGGAAAGTTGTGACAAGAATACCACATCATAAGCTCAATCTAAGAAACTCATTCAATAATGATGATGCGGACAACACATGATGAATGCAGCTTTAACACAACCAGGTGGATTTGCCACCCTAGGGAACCAAGAAGACAATATTAAGCAGTCGCAAATTAATGGATTCTAAGATTTCCACTTATATTAACAGTATTGTATACTAATCAATGCACATTTCGTAGACTTGCAATTATTAAAGTCAAAAGTCTTAAAATTCTTGTATATATTCGGGTAAAAAAAGGGTCACCATGTGGACAGAAATAACAGAATTCAGACGACTAGTTTGTGAGAAAATTTCATTATGCCAGAAGTTGATTTTCTGGATAACACTAGAGGAACAATTTTGTCCTTAAATGGACAAGAAATGCCACTTTACCTATTAAGTATTGGTACTGTCAATAATAATCTTGTTCATTTAGTAAACCTTTGTATTCAAATTAAAAGAAAAAATCATGGTGAAGAATTTGCAGATACCAACTCGAAAAACAATGGCCCCTACCAGACCCGTGAGAGCACAATAACAGAGCATAAATGCTGGATTAAAGATCCCACAAATCAAAAATTGAAGAATCATCATATTTAAAAGCCAAGATGA
>JANLJB010003733.1:3509-16460 GCA_026212285.1 Bursera cuneata
CGATACTTGGACTCACCGAGGACTATAATTAAGACAACCTACACTTGGGTATTACACTTTCTAAGATGTAGCACAAGCTACGGGCGTAGTCTACGGACATGGAACTCAACACAAACTTCCCAATTATCCCTTATCAACACTTCCATTTCCATCGATTCAACACAACACAACACAAATCATCCCTTATCACCAACAAATCTAATCCAATCCATTATCATCAACACAAAAACACTAATTGATTCAACACAAAAATGAGAATACAAATATAAGAGAAAAGGAATGGGAAATTTACGTTATCTACGATTAAGTTTCCTTCGGCGACGTTTCCCGCGACGTATACTCTCTCTCTGGTGACGAAGAAGAATGGCTTTTGATCGTCGCCGATTTCTAGGCGACCCTACTTTGCCGGATGGTTTCAATCAAGTGGAGGAGAGCAAATTGGAGTGCTCCTAGCCGATTTCAAAGTGGAGAGAAATGAGAGAGGAGTGGGAGAGACATGAGAAATGGGGGAAATGAGGGGAAGATGAATGAGTTTTTAATGGCAGAGACATTTTCGTCCGTGGGTGTGAGGTTGCCAAAAGATGCTTACCTTTCCAGATGCGGAGATTTTTCTGATTAATTGGAGACCCAGTCACATTTTGAATTGCATCAAACAACATTTCCTGAGGAGTATTCTTCAGCTCTTGAACAACTGCATAGATGGTCTTCCCGTTATCAAAGTTTATGTGATTATTCGGGTGTTTGGTCTTGCAATTAGCATGACACTCGAACTCATAAGCATTTAAAGCCTTCATAATACAATTTCAACAACCCGTTAGGCAAAGAAACTTAAATTGAAGATTCATTAATTGACCATTAAAATGAAGCTGAAACGTATGAGTTGCTAGCCTTGGTGAAGTTGCAGTCTTTGCAGCCACATAAATACCTAGTTCCTTCTATTGTTCCTTCAAGATTTTTCTGCCCAGAAAAAAAATTAATCCAGGTCAAAATAGTTACGGAGATATATCAATACTTCTTAAACTCATAATAACTATTAGCATAGGAAATAATATGCACCTAACGCGACCACGAAACATACTTGACAGGAACCCCATCAAGCATACCAGTTTGCAGGGAGCTTCTTAGCTATCTTTGGCTCTTTATTTTTAGCGAAATATATAAGCTATTCAATGAAACTGTTTTCATCTTGTTCATAATCAATCTTTCTGCTATAGAGAATTATGATAAAAGAAAGAATGTCCATGGAGTCCACAACTTGGTTATTCAATCATGCAAAGCTATGTTTGGCCATTCTCTGAAGAAGAATTGAGCCTACATGTACAGGTAGATTCCCGAATGGTCGTTGCTGCAATTCTCATTACTTCTTCGGCCATTGTTTCAGAAACGTCGCATACATTATCTCTCTTCTTCAGCCATTGTTTCAGAAACGTAGCATACATTATCTCTTTTCTATCTTAATCTCCGTCACATTTTTGTGTATGAATGCTAAAGAAATTCTTAGATTAAGAGAGATAATATATGATACATTTCTTAAATAATGGCAAAAGGAGTAATGAGAATTGCAGCAACCACCATTCGATATGCTACCTGTACGTTAGAGTCACGGCCAAATATGGCTTTGCATGAATGAACAGCCAAGTTGTGGACTCCATCGATATTCTTTCTCTGCATTAGAGTTACGGCAAAATATGACTTTACATGAATGAACAGCCAAGTTGTGGACTCCATCGATATTCTTTCTCTTAATTCTATGTAGCAGAGAGATTGATTATGAGCAAGATGATACAGGTTTCATTTAATAGATTATATATTTTGTATGAAAGAAGATTAGAGATTCATCAACATATCTTGTTTTAGAGTGTGAATTAAAGAAAGAGAAATAGAGATTGAAAAAATGAGAATTTCCCTTAATGAAGAAGATATGAATTTACAGAGGTTGATATGAACACAAAGTGTTCTTCCACAGGTAACAAGAAAGGAAATATAAGATATGGATGAACTGTACAAACTGTGTTTTGTCTTGTCGCCTTTGTGAGTGCTATGAGCTGTGTGCTTTGTTTTGGCAGTTTATCATGCACGATCAAAATTTCCAACATTGAAGGCTGAAGAACCCATCTGATCAAGATTGATAGAGAGATCAACAAAAAAAGAAAAAAAATTCAGAATCAAAAATGGCATTAGCCTTCTTATGTCTCTGATGCTATAAAGAAAGAAAAAAAAAGAGATTGAAAAAATGAGAATTTCCCTTAATGAAGAAGATGCACAGGTAACAAGAAAGGAAATAGAGAAGGGAGATATGGATGAGCTGTACAAGCCGTCCTAGTGTGAGCAACCAGCTTATTGTGCCGTTAGTCAAATATAATTTCTCGAGAAAACATGTTGCATGAGCTTCACGCTGGATGAGCTGTACAACCTGTCCTAGTGTGTGAGCAACCAGCTTATTGTGCCGTTAGTCAAATATAATTTCAAGAGAAAACATGTTGCATGAGCTTCACGCAGCGCCATCCCAGCTGATCAAGAAAATGCATTTTGTCTTCCACAAACAACATAGAGGCACCTCTGGGTGCTTCAATCATACACATTAACAGAAGTTTACTTTTAACAGAGGATACATTGTCCAAAACCAAAAAAAAAAAAACATAATTAAAGTCTTATTAAAAAAAAAAAAAGGGGGGCTGCTGTAGGTATCCGTCTGTCACTGGAATTATTAAAATTAGAGTATGGCTTCATAATTTACTAATGGACAGCTGCTGATATGAACAAATCACAGCTCAATCCATATCAAAACTTTCAGAAAGCAGAGTCTTCACTTCAAGATGGCATGGTTATTTCATCCTTCCCATATATACGCTGAAGTTCACGGGTGGCAGCTTGATAAGAAGCTGAGAAGAAAAGCAAATTTGATTTTGAGGATCAATTTATCTGTCATGTTTGTATTACTATACGAGTCACTTTTATTCATTTAAAAGAATATCCGGCATTACTTGGACCCCAGAAAAGATATCTGCATTACCTTTCCAGATGCGGAAATTTTTCTGATTAATTGGAGACCCAGTCACAGTTTGAATTGCATCAAACAACATTTCCTGAGGAGTATTCTTCAGCTCTTGAACAACTGCATAGATGGTCTTCCCGTTCTCAAAGTATATGTGATTATTCGGGTGTTTGGTCTTGCAATTAGCATGACACTCGAACTCATAAGCATTTAAAGCCTTCATAATACAATTTCAACAACCSGTTAGGCAAAGAAACATAAATTGGACATTCATTAATTGACCACTTAAATGAAGCTGAAATATATGAGTTGCTTGCCTTGGTGAAGTTGCAGTCTTTGCAACCACATAAATACCCAGTTCCTTTTATTGTTCCTCTAAGATTTTTCTGCCCAGAAAAAAAATTAATCCAGGTCAAAAAAGTTACTAAGATATAGAAATACTTCTTAAACTCATAATAAATATTAGCATAAGAAATAATATGCACCTCACGCGACCACGAAACATACTTTACAGGAACCCCATCAAGCATACCAGTTGACAACAGACTTTTGACATTTGAAGGGAAGCTGTTTGCAGGAAGCTTCTTAGCTATCTTTGGCTCTTTATTTTTAGGAATTGTATCAGTCTTAGGATTCGTGTTTGGAGTGTTATTTACAATTGAATCCACATTTGACTCAACCAAATCCTTCTGTCTTGGTTCTTCTGAAGTAGGAGCTGAGTTCTGCGTACCCATCAGTAAGTCATAGCTGCCAATAATATTCCCAGAGGGATTGGACTCAATGTCATCTTGAAAACCTCCAAAACATATTGTGTTATTCTCACCCTTATTGTAGTTGTGACCCATAGAGAGATCTCCAGAATCCCCTTTGTCTTGAGTAGAACCAACTGATGTAATGTTGGAATCTGCCTTGTCATACGTTGAAGCAATTGCCATGATATTATCATTTCCCTTATTGTAGGAAGAGCCCATTGAGATGAAAGTCTCATTTGTTTTATCATAGGTATGCCCCACTGAAATAAAATTCTCATGTTCGGAGGAACCCATTGATATGACATTACTAGCTCCCTTCTCAGAAGACTGGCCAATTGATATAAAATTGACGTCCCCTTTGTCAAAGGACTGACCCATCGACAACATATTCTCATTTCTCTTGTTATAATTGTAACCCATTGATATGAAATTCTCATCTCCCTTGTTTAAGCTGTGACCCATTGAAATGAAACTGCCATCAGCCTTACTAAAAGTGTGGCCCATCGAGATGGCATTCTCTTCTGAATTATTGTTATTTGGACTCAGAGATACAGTGTTGCTATCACTCTTATCATAGGAATCACTTATTGAAATTGTGACATTATCTCCCCTACTATAGGAGTGCCCCATGGATGCTGATATGTCATTGCCAGAGTCTGTAACTTGATTGACTTTAACTTTTCTGATTCCACCAACATTAAAACATGAAGGATCTTCAACAAAATGAGACATAGACAATCCCATTGGAGCATTATTATATTGGTCCTGAAACTCCTTTCTACCCATATTCAAACTTCCACCATCAACAGAAGGAATGTTCCTATCAACTAAATTGACAGCCCGTACATCCTCAGATCCAAATAGGCGCTCAGGGAATTGCCCTGAAACTGACTGAAAACTAGATGTGTTATGCCATGGAGAAACACTCATATGTGAAATTCCCAATATTGGCCTGCTGTTAACAGCTTCTATTGCTTGCTTCTTGTTACCGAACAGTTCTGGACTGGCAGCATCCATAAACCACTGATGACCACGCTTTGGTTCAATCCTTGAGGAATTATCATAACCTATCTCTCCATCAGTTAGACAACCAGCATCCCTAGGCATCCAAAAGCCTTTGTGCTGGAAAGACTGCAAAACAACATGGTAAGAAAATCTGATAGTAAGAGTTATTCATCTGAAGGTAACACCAGTAAGCGTAAAAACAGACGAGAAGCTTGTTATGTCGCAAAATTATGATCAAACGACTAATCTAAGACGAGAAGGAAAAAAGAACATAAAATGAAAATTTGTGATTATATCACCATATCACTCAATAAATTCTCTCTCACGACATAGTACATCAATGGCAACTAGACAGACAAATAACAATTACCTAATACAAAATCAATGAAACTTAATAATCGGCACGTGCTGAATTTTATAGTAAATTGACAGAGGAAATAATTAAAAACATGACTCAGATTGCCATAATTACAAGTTTTAAACAAAACATAACCCTCATTAACTTAGCTAAACATTTATATCAACCTAAACAATCTCAAAATTAAATCCTAAACTACGATCCACCGATCAGAATATAATCATCAAAACTTCATATAACAATTATCCTATCATTTAAAATGCCAAACAGCAGCAAGACCTTAAACATAAAATACATATTGAAACGATGAACAAACAGATAATAACAGGCAAGTTCATAATTGTTCAGAAATACACAGAAATTGGAAAATTTTCATTTCTCAACCAAGCATTTGCATGCAAAAGCTCATAGCTTACCATTTTCACCGCGCCAATTCAACCACTCAACTACTTCAAAACCAGTTACCGTTTAATCCTTACACTACACCGTTTTGACTATCATCGCAACTGTTTAATCGACCAAAATCTGAACAAAAATAAGAAAAATGAGTTCAGAACGAAAACCTAACATTTTATCATGATAACAAAATTAAAAACTGACCGAACTTCGATTCAAAACGACATGCAGTTTGTGATCGAAAGAGTAAAACGACGTACAGTTCTAAAGAAATAAACAACAATTCAAGAATCAAGACATAATAACGCCCAAACATGCATTTATACACGCTCATGCGCCACCAACCAGAGACGAAGTAAACGATTTTATTTTAATTATAGATGAAATACCTTCACCAGAGTTGCCGGAGAAAACGCCGGAGATGATTTCCGGCGCCAGAGATTTTTTTTAATTTATTTTTAAAATTTTTGGGTTTTGGACAGAGGAGTGACTTTAGTGAGTAACAAGAAGCTGAGGGAAGTTTGGGTTTTAACTGTGATGAGAGAAAGATAGTGTACAGAAACTTGTAAGATCACTTTTTAAATTAAATTCATCTTGAGCGTCCACATGGATTTGGATGGGATTTGATAGGGAATCATGACCGTCAAAAGTGGTTACTAGTTTTCCGGGAGTTTTTTGTGGGAATTTAGTGAAAGTCAATTCTGGCAATGATACGAAATAAGTTAAGGAATTCCACGTGGATGAATATGATAGGTTTATACGTGTAAACCGTACTAGGTTGGACACTTGAGAGGGATGATCGTATGCCAATGACTCCACCCGGAGGAGATTTTTATTGTACAATTTGAGGTCCACGTCAGAGTTGTAGTGGCTAGAAATGCGGTGATAATTCTCCTCCTACCCGTACACTATGACACCCCAATTATTTTAGATCTGACTCACGATGTTTAAATAGTAGAAAATATGGTCTCGATATTCGTAATTACAACAAGGATTATGCTTCCACTCAATTTTTCTTAAAGCTTATAACTTTTAATCATATCTAAGAAATTACAATTTAATGATTTAAATTATTTCATAATTAATAATAAATCTCCCCATAAAAATCAAAATTTATTGTGAAAAATATAAAAACTATATTATTTTTACAAATGGAAATCCAAAATTATATCTAGGTGCATAAATAAATAAATATAATTGTAAATATATATATATATATATATTCTTTGACTATTAACCAAAGCAAAGCAATTGTGTCAATTCCATACTTAAGTTGTGGATGAGTTGGAAGTTCTCGAGTGTAAGAATGACTCCACATTCAAGTTCACGTTCGTTGTACGTAAATACTAATTATTTAATAACTCTTCACATTAGTTTGGTAAGTTGGTGAGGGATATTATAGTAATATGGTGAATTGGTGCATATGTGCTTTACACATTCATCAAGTTTAATGGACCAGCATTCAATTTTGGCACCATTAGCTAAGAATCCCTCATCTCCATAATATCATGCATCATGCCCAGGTGTTATTAGCCATTTGATTTCAGTTACTAATCAATGACTTGAATGACTAGTAATTGCTTTCTCACAGAAGCAATGTATGTGATAAACAACACTTCATACTTTCATTTTATGGTTGATTTTGTTTTTTATAAAGTTCACTTTCTATGAAATTAAATTTCATTAATTTTTAAGAGGATAAGCTTCCAAATAGAGCCGTAGGATGTGATTTTGCAAATAAATTCTTTGGATTCTGTGTGTTTATTACGTTTCCAAACATATACCATTTTCTTTTTATAACCAAGATACGTTTCATGTAAGAAAACGTTGTCGTTTATGTTTACCATTGGAATACTATGTTCAGATATCCCGTTATTATCCTCTATCAACACCACTGATTTTACCTTTAATTTTTATAACATTTTAGCTCCGTCATAATGGTTATTTATTTTCTCTACCCATAGAGCCCACATAAAAATAGGCTCAATGCAGGCAGACCCACTTAAAGGAAACAATGAAACAATGTCGTTGGGCTCAAATATCGGGCCTCAGCATCTTCAAGCCCACTTGCTCTTCACTACTCTAGTATTGTACAACGTAAAAGAGAAAACTTACGTTGCCATTCCAATGGTTGTGAAGTTTATAAATTGCATTGAAAATAAATACCTTTAATTTTCTAATCACAGCTATTAATTTGCATTGAAATAACTAAAATTGATGGAATATAATGTAATGTCGGGAAAATAGCTATTGATGAAAGACATTTTCCCTATTTATCATGCCAATAATGAATTGCTTAAAAAGAAAGAGAATTATACTTGTTACATATTGATTGTTTTCTAAAGTGTCATAGCAGAATTTATTTCTTGATAGGTATCCTTATATAGAATTTATGTTTCCAGAAAAAGAAGTTAGTGACACTTCCTTTTCTTTTGTTGGGTTTGTACTTTAAAAAAAAAAATTAGAAGAATAATGATACACATATAATCTTTGGATACGAAACAATTCATATGATCCAATATAATATAATGTGATTGAATAATTAAAAAAATAATTAAATAATTTAATAGGTGATTACATAACTTTATAAAAAGAGTTTATATACGTCATATTACTCAAATTAAAAATATATATACACATTTTACTATACATGTAAATCATCTAGCAAGGTACCTTCATTCCTACTAATTAAAAATAGTTAAAAAAATACTAGTTTCACCGATTTTCTTATCCAATTAATGTCTGCCGCCAATTTTCTTTAAAGCATGTTTACTTATGTAGATCAAGTTGTCGTCCCCACTAAAATAGAATTTGAGAAAAACCAGTCACGACAAGTTATTAGAGACATTAATTAAAGTTTCTTTGGAAGTCATTAATATTGATAGGGAAAGTTTTAGAGAAACAAGTAAACAAAAGTACTTTCTTCTTCAATTTTCACCAAGTTCAGGATTGATAGTAGCTTCATGGCAGCTTGCCGATTTCGTTGGATTTTAAGAAGTATAAAAACGGATTATCAAAGTGGTTAAACGAAAGTTTAACCTCAACTTATAATCTTGCCAAAGAATATAATCAAATGATGGGTCTCTAATATCTTGTTTTTATTGTTTCTTGGTAATCACATCTGTAAACTGGATCCAAACAACCGATCTGACCAGGCTGTGCGGTGTTGAAACTGTGCAGCAGTATTGCTCAAAAGAATCTCATCATCTGCATCATCGTTGCCCCATGATGATACAATTAATAAATTATTACACGATCTGCAACTAATAAATCAAAACTGAATTGTAATATTAAAATGTTTCTATTGTATGATCTGTTTATATATGTAAAAATATACCAATAAACTAATATACATCAACACAGAGATGATCCAAAAAAGGAGTAAAAAGAAGGGGAAAAAAAAAAAGGGAAAAAAATTCTATGTATCTAGATGTGATATTAAGAATATCGCAGGGGAAACTAGCTAGCTAGATTTACAAGAAGCAATCAACCATAGAAGCTGCTTTGCTGCCTAGCTTAAACAACTCCATATCATTCTCATAAGGAGTCAAATTCAAATCCAAGCACAAAACCCTTCTGCTATTTGATTTCTTCAAAACTGGTGCACTATCAGAAAGGCTCAAAGGTTGCTGATTTTCATTCAAGCCAGCTCTATGTCTCCTCATGTGACCACCCAAAGCTTGCCCTATGGCGAACTCCAGCCCACAAATGGAGCACTCATGCGTCTTGGGTTTAACCGGTGACTGGCTCTCCAGACTCCCGTCCATCATCCGTGGCTTCTTGTGGCTCGCCCTGTGCCCTCCCAGAGCTTGAAACGATGGAAACTGCCTGTTACACGTCTTGCACTCGAATACACGACTGGCAGGCACGTTAACCATGGCTTCGAAGTCTCTCCCCTGTGAGAGAAGCATCAAGCAGTTCGCCATGGTCAAGCTGTCAAGCTCTCCTCCGTTTGGAAAACTTCTCTTCATGGTTGTGGTGTTGTTGATGGTTGATTGTAGATTCTGCCAAATCTCAGACTCTGGTGTGAAACAACTGTTTTTCGCTTTGAATAAAAGTAAAATGAATCAGGTTACAAGCATGCAAGCTTTTGTATTTATAAGTTGGTTTAGGATGGGGCGGCATTGACTTTTATAGTTGACTATTTAGAATGACGTTTGTGCCCCTCCTTTTTCTTGTGGGATACGTAACTTAGTAATGGGGATTTTAGGCTATAAAATATAGTTACGGGACTAGAGTGTGAAAAGAGACAACAATAGAAATCGTAAGCATGACCGCTTGGCTGAGCCTACGCCCACGTAGAACGAGTCGTGACTGAGGCTTTATTTCCCAGAATCTTCAACTTTCTAGAAGATTCTATCTTAAAATCTACCCCATGTCTAATATAATTGCTCAGATCATCCATCCGCATTATAAAAATTTAATGTCGAGCGTCAGTTTTACTGCATAGTCAAAGGGTAAAAATTAAGATAATTCAATTTAGCATTCATGTGAATCAGGAGAGTCTGTGAACAACAAGACAAGTTCAGCAGTAGCAGCACAAATTTGATTTGAAAAGAGTAACCATAATGGCTGTTTCACGTGTACCTG
Source organism: Bursera cuneata (assembly GCA_026212285.1). Taxonomy (NCBI): domain Eukaryota; kingdom Viridiplantae; phylum Streptophyta; class Magnoliopsida; order Sapindales; family Burseraceae; genus Bursera; species Bursera cuneata. The sequence goes on from JANLJB010003733.1 coordinate 13,606, forward strand.
TAAATTAGATTTAAAAAAAAAAAAAAAAAAAGAAAATCGTAATTCATATCCTAACATGCAANACCATAATGGCTGTTTCACGTGTACCTGTAAATTAGATTTAAAAAAAAAAAAGAAAAAAGAAAATCGTAATTCATATCCTAACATGCAAAATATGTAAAGATCCAATCAAAAACTTGATTGATCCATAAGATGAGTAAATTCCTCTTAGGGTCTTCAACGTGTGGGGACTCTGACCCTACCCTCCGGCTGATACCAGGATGTTGCAACTCTGCGGGTTGATTGGTTTAATTTAACACTCACAAGAGGACTCGGAAGACCTTGAAGCTTCTCGGAATAATGCATTTGGGTTGAAAATTGAAGTTGATTGAATTCGGTCTCAAATCTCAATGTGCAAAGGGTTACAAAAACGTGGCTTACAATCCAGGGACTAGTAAAAAGCCACGAGTAGTGAGTCTTCTTCTTCAAATGGACCAATTAGAGTGGCATGATGTGTCAAAGGATAGACCATAACTCGTTCAATCCAAGCTTATCTGTTAGCAACAATATATGTAGTTGGTTTGGTTGTGGGGTTGGTAGATGAATTGCCTATAGTTTCTATGAACTTGCATAAAAAGAGAAGAAATTTCCCAATTCAACTAATGTTTTTGTTGACAAGCATGACTAGNAAAATTTGTTGTTTAGGTAGTTTAACAAGACCACTAGTACGAGCCCAAGTCAATTATACATACTTAATAATCAGATCTTTTTTTGTTTATTATCCTCTATTTTTTTTTTTTTTTTAATGATAATGCTAATCATAAATTGACATCCATTCATCAATCTAGTATATCGACACTGGAGCATAATCAATCAATCATCTACCCTTGATGGGGTGGTAGATGACAAATTTTTTGAATAATTATTGTTGATGATAATCATGAATCAAGTTGAAAGGTTAATAGTAATGATGCAAATATGACCTAATTAATTCCTTCCACAGAAGCCCACGTCTCAACCTTTTCCCATTTGGTCAAAACAACAATTAGAAAGATGAATTAAATTAATTCATTCATTCATTTTGGTTAATCATGAAATTAGAAAGTTTTCGTACCAAACGATGAACAAGTGTGAACCATTTAGGCGTTGTTCATTCGCAATTCAATTAATAAAATTATATAATTTATTATCACATTTAAATAAAAATCGAGTGCGGCAAATCGCTTCAATATAATGCCAAGGTCCCCACACGGATTCAAATTGGTAACTTTCTAACTTTGTGTGAGATATTGATGGGTAGAGTATGAAAAAGAACATGATTAATGTGGCTTGTATAGCAATCTTTTCAAAGTTGATTAAATAATTTAATCAAGTTTCTCCTTGTAGTAGCATCACTTTACTAAATAATTAATAGAGAGTCAGATCCCCTTTTGTCATCCTAAGCTACTGACTCTAAAGACAAATATTTTGTACTAGTTTCTGAACTCCAGTGCCGTGCAACTCCATACATTCTCACTACTTGAATGCCGCAAAGTCTTCCATTCGTCATTTGATAAAAACAATTACTTGGCATTCGTATCCAGAAAAAAATGATTTCATTTCAAGTTGTTATCTTGAGAAGTCTTCCTTTCTGGCTTATTAATCTTTATATTGTTTGCACTCGATGTTGTAGGTGGTGCATTGATTTTGGGATTTTGAAGGATTTGATTTTATGGAGGGAAGGGAACAATGGGAGTTGGTGAATAAAGTCGTTTGATTTATTCATTAAATAGATTCGAACTTTTTTCTATCTTTTCAAAGTCATTAGTTAATTAATTGTTTAAATTATATTAAGCTGATTGTGTTTCACAAGTTGCCTTGTTGGATTAACAACAACAAATATACTCAAATAAAATAACAACAACAAATATACTCAAATAAAATAATAACAACAAATATACTCAAATAAAATTATCTTTTTTAATACCCTTAAAAAATATACTTTTAAATAACTTTAAAAAAATAGTTCATAATAAAATAAGGAATTGAAGGTAACGTTGCTTGTCGTGTATGGTGTGTATGTATGGAAGAGATAGAAGGGAGCTTGACATTCCTTAGTAGTAGTTATTATGATTATAAATGGTAAACATCAAGAGGGTATGAATGTGTACGAAAGGCGTATATATGTTTATGTTAATGAATTAATTAATTTCCCAGAATTGATATGCAACTACCACTACTACTACTAATTGAGCTTTCTTGGCATATAAGATAAAGTACAAATCATAATAAATTCTTTATTGACTTTAATTATTTTTATTTTTTTTTAAATCTTACAATAAAATTCTTCATCATCGATGTCATCATCATCAACAACATCGTTTTGCAGTAGTGACTCAAATACTGTCACGTCAAGCAATAAAGTAATGATAAGATGTCCAAAATACCCTTAATTAGCTAGCTAGAATAATTAATTAATTAATTTACTCCAATCAAGCCGAAGAGTTGATCTCCCAGACCTTGCCCTACTTAAAAAAGTTAGTTAAAAAAGTTGACTGGAATTGGATGCCGTGGTCTGGTCCAGCTAGCTAGCCTGCGTATGGCTAAGCGAGCTACGTTAAGCTAACTCTAAGCCAAAGCAAGCTTTGGCGTGTTTGCATAACTCTTCCCCTAAAGTTGAAGATTTTTAACACGTCAAGGACTCTAGATAGCTAGCTGATAAGACTCCAGAATAGAAATTTTTGGTTCCTTTAATTTGAAAGATTATTATTTATGCATGGGAATGGCATGCGTTTATATGAATCTCTTAATCCGAATCAATGATGGATATGCATGTATATCTATTATTTTCTTCCTTTCTTTCGCCAACTTTTCCTACCAAGAGAAGAGAAGAGAAG
>JANLJB010003735.1:4605-15282 GCA_026212285.1 Bursera cuneata
TTTCATTATCTGAGAGTTGGCAATGGCGTCCGAGCAAGCCCGTAGAGATAATACTACCAACGAGCGAGAAATTCATGTAGAGAAAGACACAGTTCCGAAAATAACCATCCAGTTTGAGTCTAAGATTGAGAAAGCAAAGGGTTCGGATATTAATGGTAAAGAAACGCCTCATGAGAGTGGGAGAGATCCGTCTCATGATAGTAGAGCGAGGAGTGGGAATTCTGCAGGTGAAGTGGGTGCACCGGGGAAAGCGAGAGAATCTCACGAGTTGGGCACCCATGAGTTTGAGTCTCTTGCAGGTAAAGTAAAAGACAGAGAAAAACAGCAACAACATGAGAGAGATCAAAAGAGAGAGGAGAATGCTGACAAAGCGAGAAATGCAAATTTAGTTGCTGATAAAGAGGCGGAAGCTAAGAGAGGAGCAGAAGAGCAGGAGAAAACAAGGACTCATACTGTGGGCAAATTTCAAATGAGCGGTGAAGAGGGACATGAAGAGCTAGAAAGAGGCAGAGAAATGCAAGGCAAGGAAGAGGGTCGTGAAAAGCAAGAAAACTGGGAAATGCAAGGCAAAGAAGAGGGTCGTGAAAAGCAAGAAAGAGGAAGGGAAATGGAAGGCAAAAAAGAGGGACGTGAAAAGAAAGAACAACCTTCTCTGGAAGAAATTTCCAAGGCCAGAGGAATAGCTCAGCAGAATTCAATGGAAGCTTTGAGGGCGGCACAAGAGAGGTATAACCAGGTGAAAGAAGAGGCCAGCAGTAAGCTTGGTGCTGCGACTGAAAATCTCGAAGAAAAGGGCTCTCAAACAAAGGACACTGTCGTTCAGGGTGCTCAGAAAACTGCAGAATACGTAAAGGAGAAAGGCAGCCAAGCCAAGGACAGAGCACAAGAAAAGGGTCAACAAGGTTATGAGGCTGCCAAAGAAACCCTCTACGATGCAGGCAAAACTGCCAAGGATTACACTGTTCCAAAAGCAGAACAAACAAAAGAATATGCAAAAGAAAAGGCGATGGGAGCAAAAGAGGCTGTTGTTGACACAAGCAAGCAGGTAGCAAGTTACACTGAAGAGAAAGCGACCAAGGCAAAAGAAGCTGTTGTTGACACAGGCAAGAAGGTAGCAAGTTATACCGAAGAGAAGGCTTCAGTGGCAAAGGATGCCACAGTGGCGACTGGCAAAGGGGCTGCTGAACTTGCTGGGCAAGTGAAGGACAAGGCTGTTTTGGCAGGCTGGAGCACGGCGCATTACGCAACTGAGAAAGCGGTCGATGGGACGGCCGCAGTGGCTAAAGCGGCACAGTATACGACGGAGAAAGCCGTGGAAGGGACAAAGGCAGCAGCGAGAGCTGTTGGAGGAGTGGCAGGTTATGCTGGTCACAAGGCCGCAGAAATCGTGACCAAACCACTGAGTGCTGCTAAGGAAGTCGCTGCGCATACTGGTGAGAGTATGAAAGAATATACCGCCAGGAAGAAGGAAGAAGCAGAAACAGAAGTTGAGGCTAAGAGATCAACTGGAACACAGCCTCAGGTATTATATATATAATTCGACCAATGCCATATTTGATTAGTTTTAATAGCTTTCAAGTCTTGTTTAATTCTTCGGTATCTCTCAATGCATGATAAAAAAAGAAAATACAATGAAATATTTGCTAGACTAGTAAGTATATAACTTAAATTCATTCAAGATACATGACATTAATTTAGCTTGTCTATCTATGCTTATATAGCTTCCATTAGTTAAAGGGGACGTGGTGGTCGCCAGTCTGCTTTAGTTTAGGTCTACTAAAATGTAGTAAATTTACTGTCTTTATCTTGAAGTACCATCTGATGATAGTTTGCTGCATGCTAAAAATTTATTCTTGTTACAATTACATGATCCTGTTTGGCTTAGTACTGATATATTACTTCGAAACTCTGTTTACCTTGAAATTGAAATTTGTGGTAGTTAGAAAGTTCGGTTTCTTCTATTTAATTTGATGCATGCTGATGTTGTTGACGACTTATTGTTTGAGGACACCGAGAGGAGTTACAAGGGAGGAGACATCCGAGGAGAACAAAAGTCTCTCACAATAAAAGCACAAGAGAAGGTTGAAGAGGTTGCCAGACCGATTACAAACACCATCCAGGAAACCTTTCAAGGAGTCTCAGAACAAGGACTACAAGGACAAAAAAAGGGAATCTCTCAATACGAAGGAGATGAAAACCGTGGAGGAGTTCTCCGGGCCATTGGCGAAACTGTAGTAGAAATAGCCCAAACAACAAGAGACATCGTCATTGGAGAAGGCGAGACTGGCGAGGAGATATTTGGCTATAGATCAAGCCAAGAACATAAGCAAGAAAAGGGTGGACATGGACAGTGAAGTCAGAACTTGTGTAGGATGACTTTTTGTATGACTGGTTACGTTTGGTTTTTGGTGTTGCGAATAATTAATCTGTAATAACTTTTTGGTAGTTCTAGCTGCCATCTTTATAATCATATAATAAAATTGGGTTTCATGTTAAGTACGAGAGGGGAAAAAAGTTGAGATTTGTTTGTATTTATAAAGAAAGTTCGTCTTAGATGATGAACTTAGTTCACCTTTTTGTGGTTATGGATTGGGGCAAAACAAGTGTGGGTTTCAGGTTCCTGCTCAGTGTTTCAGGTTCCTGCTCAGTGGATCAGCTTCATTTTTAATTTAATTAGTTCCCCTCCAAAGTTCATGTGTTTGATCAATGCATGTTCACATGTTTCAACTTACCTAAGCTGAGAGGTAGGTAAATTACAGAATCAAAGTAAGTGAAAGTTAGACATTTCACACATTGCATGTGGAGCGGCTGAATTCACAGATGACTAATTTTTAGAGGAATTGTGCCTCTATTAACCTGGACTTGCATGAACTACTCATGACTTCGGCTAAATATCTTATATTGTTTGGATTGTAAAGCTTTTTGGAGGGACAAGCTTTATTTATAGTGGTGATAAGCATTCAATAAACAAGACTGCTTGGTTTGTTCTTTGTTTTTGAGCAGATGATAGGAAGCATAGCCAAAAAATGGCGGCTGCTTAGCGGGCTAGATAACTGGAAGAACCTCTTGGATCCTCTAGATATTGACCTACGCCGCTACCTCATTCACTATGGTGAAATGTCTCAGGCAACCTATGACACGTTCAATGATGAAAAGGCATCAACGTATGCTGGGGATAGTCGATATGCAAAAAAAAATCTCTTCTCCAAGGTTGGTTTAGTTAAAGGCAATCCATTCGAGTACGAAGCCACTAAGTACTTTTACGCCACTTCTCGAGTTCCAGTCCCTCAATCATTCATTTTGAAGTCATTATCTAAGCAGCCTCTGCTCAGGGAGTCAAACTGGATGGGCTATGTGGCCGTAGCTACTGATAGAGGGAAGATTGCGTTGGGTAGAAGGGACATAGTAATTGCATGGCGTGGAACGATCCAGGCATATGAATGGCTTAAGGATTTTGATTTTCCTTTGGTGTCGGCTTCTGAGATTTTTGGGGAAGCTGCGGACGCTCAAGTGCACAAAGGTTGGCAGTCCATTTATACTTCAAGCAATCCGCAATCAATTTATGATGTAACCAGCGCTAGAGAACAGGTGATCTGCGTATTCTTTTTTTTTTTTTTTAACAGCATTTAGTTTAAGTTATGAATTAAAAACCGTCTCTATTGGAACACAAACTCCTCAATTTTTAAGACAAAATCTTCATATTGATAAGACCAAATCATGATACAAAGGGTTAGAGCAGTAAGGTCTTGAGCCCAAAAATTAACCTATTAGACGGAGGGATTAATCTTCTTTATAAATCCAGAATTTTTCCTCGGACTAATTAAAATGAGAGAATTCTAATATTTCTAAGTTAAGATTAATGGAGTAAATATAGGATTAATCTAATTTCCAAGCTCACTTTACAATCTGATATCAGGTTTTAGCTGAGGTGGAGAGACTGATGGAAAAATATAAGGATGAAGAAATCAGCATAACAGTAACTGGCCACAGCATGGGTGCAGCGCTCGCAGCTCTAAATGCAGCCGACATAGTTGCAAATGGGTACAACAAGCGACAGGATGAAAGTGAAAAGTATTCTCCTGTTACGGCATTTTGTTTTGCCAGTCCACGTGTCGGAGATTTTCGCTTCCGGGAGTTTCTGCAGCCTTTGCTAGATCTTCACATTTTACGTGTCATTAATGTCCTTGATCTCGTAGGGCATTATCCTTTGGTTGGGTACACAGATGTGGGTGAAGAGCTTGCAATCAACACTCACGACTCGGAGTACTTGAAATTTCCTGGGGACTTCGAAAAATGGCATTCCTTGGAGCTCTATCTCCATGGACTTGCCGGAACGCAAGGAAGAAAAGGAGGGTTCCATTTGGAAGTTAAACGAGACATTGCGCTTGTGAACAAAACGGTAGATGCTCTCAGGGAAGAGTATTTGGTACCCGCTTCTTGGTGGTGTATAGAAAATAAGGGGATGGTTCAACAGGATGATGGCTCTTGGAAGCTGAAAGATCACGACGAAGATGACTATAGCCTCTGAAAAATAGGGAAATTGTGAAGCTATGTGTTGTTTAATACATTTCTGAATTAGATTGCTTCAATCCATTTTCCTTATAAAATAAACAACTACTGCCTGCTTATAACTAAAAGAAAAAGTACTCTGTTTACACACAATTTGGCGAATTGTGAAGATGGTCATTGAGAATATGATATTATGATAATAACATCATATCATATTATTGCAAAGACCGTGTAATGCTAGACGCAGATGAAGTGAAGTTACAGATAATTTCATTATTATGATATCATCCCACTCCGTCAACGAACATAATGTCACGGAAATAGGAATTAACAAATTAAGGAAAGAAAATCTTTGAACCACACGAGGGGGTAAGCAAAAGTACTAGATCTAAAATCTAGCTAGGAATCCCAAATGGGGCCAAATGCAGGGATTCCAGCCCCCTTGCATGCGTTGACAATGTCTCTACTGCCTTCAGGGTTACTGGTGACTATAACAATTTCTGCATTCCAATCCTGTGCAGCATTTACACTCATCTCTGCCACGTTAGGCCGACCAGCGATCGATGTGTCGTGAACTATAACTTTATTCTTCGGATATTTCTCCACCATTTCCTTAATTTCTTTTCCGAAATTATTCTCAATTCCTTTGGTCACCCAGACAAGGTACACATCTGCTGGAGATGACTGCAAGAGGAATGACAAAAAAACACAGATACCGGACCCCGTGGCCACCAACACTACCCTCTGGTACATATTTACTAGGTAAGGCAATCCTGCAAAGTGCATCCGAACCCACATATGGCTTGGTGGCTTCGAGACCAAGCCCCTGGTGAAGTCCCCGACAGCACCAGCCAACATCATGTGCTCTTTATTTCCATCTGATATGATTCCAAAGGCATGCCATTCCGATAAGGGTGATGGGCTGATTCTTCCCAGCAGTCCTGCTTGAATCCCTCCCTGAAACTTAATGATCGAAGCATGACCTGAAGGAGTTGATGCTTTAACTGGGACACGTCTTACCGTTAACCATGGAATCATAATAGCAATTGTTATTGCTAAAGTGAACCAGAATTCTTGTCTCTTAACTAGCTTTGTGAAGCTTGAATTGTAAGTTTTTGAAATAGGCTCGTAACTTATTGAGCAAGTTATGAAGAACCAGAGGAGTAATAGAGCTGTCCAGCCAGCGAAACGATGGATACGTTCGAAAACGTTGTGATGGAGATGGCGGACAAGAGGGAAAGCTGCCAGGGAAGAGAGGGCAATGAGGAAGAGTATTGTGAAAGCCAGGCCTATGATAATTGAGGAAGAGTTTTCTTTGTCCTTGATTGTAAGCGTAAGAGCATACACAAGCCAAGCTATTGAAGACACTCCACAGCCGCTATGTATTCCTCCGAGGCTTTGAAGAAATGCAGTTGTTGCTATTTTCATGCCAAGAGGTATCCATGCTTTCCCCAGCAACTTCACAGCTAACCAGAAGACAACTCGCAGTAAGGCCTCGCTTCGACAGAGTACCGAGGCCAGGATATTGCCAATGGAGAACACTGCAGCATTTTGTTTGGCATATTGGAAGTTGCCTGAGGCTGCTAGCGTTAATCCAATAACATTCAGTGTCAAGCAAATCAGAAAAAGTCGCTTATACACTGTAAATAGCCCCTGATCAAGCAGTATTACGGACAACCTTGAATCTTTCTTTGGAACAGGTTTTGGCAGTTCCTTTAGTGAACTAACAGCATTAACTGTCTCTTGGATTTCGATGTCTTCTCCAGCATATAACTCTATGTCAATCTCTTTGTCAAAATCAAGGTCGCAGAAATGACTGCTTGGTCGACTAGGACTCCTCTTACTTGAATCAGAGGTTGAAATCCTCCCAATCCAAGGAAACCAACCCGACTTTCGATTTTGTTCCTCTGCTGCAGGATCCGCAATGGCAAACGGGTTTGTTTTGGAGGGATTGATCTCAAATGCTACACCACGACAACTTGAAAATCTAACAAGCTTTGTGTCTTCCATGTTAAAGTTGGTTTTGAACTAAAACTCTGAACAAGCTCAAGCTGCTCAACACACTCTTAGGCACTTTGCTCATAAGTGACAAACGACCTTATATATAGTTTTTGAAGCAAGCAGCGGTTTCACAGCTGCTAAATAGCTGTCAGCAATTTATGACAAATAAAGAAGAAAATAAAGATTCAGGAGAAAGGATTCATGGACACATGGCTATATTTGAGGTTTTGGAGAGATTCTAGTGGCCTTTTCAACAGAAACAAGTTAATAATTAATTTTTAATTAACTTCATGTGTAATTTTACGATACCAATTTCCTAAATGCATGCTAATCATTTCTTGTGTGAGTACGACTACTATTTTGGTTGGGATTCAGGAATTCTAACATTTCAGAGATAGTGGAATAGGTTGACCTGAGTCAAATGCTTCAAGGCACATATAAACGGCAGGTCGGCCCAATAATTTAAAAGCCGTCTAATGCTGTTAACCGGTTCCCAGTTCATTGTGAGAAGCCCTATTTTCTTGACTGAAATAATTACTTGGAAAGGACCCAAAGCTATGTTCCCCTTTTGCTGGGTCAATGCCAGACCTACTCAAACCGAGTGGAGTGGACCATGATGTCGTCCTAAATGCTTTAGAACTTCTTCATGGAATGGGGATTTCACAATACACATCACGAGGATTTAAGTTCATGATGGAGAAGACTTTAGTTGCTTCAAGCCAACTACAAGCCCCAATTTTCAAAGAGGGAAGAGTGCTTGTTCAAATTTGATTTAAGGTTAAAGATAAAAAACAGACAGGTATGAAGGAAACATCTAATAATAGAGAAAAAAAGAAAGAAAAGCAAAAAATAGGCCTATATTTTACTTCGTCGTCGCAAAATACAAATCTCTTATCATCAAACATTACTCTTCATCCTTGAACTAAACATACCTAGGATACTTTAGGCGTAACAAATAATCATTTATGTTTGAAAAATCAACTATACTATAATAAATTTCATCTGGGTAATTATAAAAATTTATCAAAAACTTCCCATACAGTTTCTAAATTTTATTGAAATTTATTAAAGGTGGGTTTCACTTAATCTCATTCTCCAAGGCGTGAACGAACTACGCCACAGCTTGCTCATGCTTGATGCTTCCAACTTCCAAGCCTGTTGAAGATTATTTCAATTTTCTTCTTCTGTTAAGAGCACTCAAGCATCTAGCTAGAGCATCCATAGAATGGATTTGTGGTAATCTTTAAAATCCTCTGGAGAAATGATAATGGATAAGCGATTCGATGAATTTTTTTTTAATCAACATTTAAAAAATTTTGTGCTAAAGACTCTTCAGGATGGATATGTATTGAACAATTTAGAGACGACATAAAAGCAGTTATGCTAATTAAAATGATTGACCAATAAATCTGACATTACCATGGAGTGATATGAAACTTCTGAAAAACGAGTGGATTCCAAGTGCTTGTAGGCTGAATGATCATCACATAATAATCGTTAACGAGATAAAAATTACAAGGATGTGTGGTGAAGGAGAGAGGACATTCCTGAGCCGCTTATAGTGTATTAGTGGAGTCCAAGATTTCAAAAAGAAGAATAAGAACAAAGAAAAGTAGCGAAAGTTGAAAGAAACTGCTTGGAATCGAAGTTGTCCGTAATAATTTCTTCACGCACTACATAACATATAGAATTGGAAGCATAAAAACATGTCATATTGATAATGATCTCGTTTTTCTCTTCCAAGTTTTAGGAGTGTAACCATTACATTCCTCATTTAGCTTGTTCTGCCTCTGGCTCTTTAAGCTTGTGTTTTTTGAAGTATCCATAGTTTAAATACAACTATTAGCATGATTTTCTACGTAAAAGCCTAGAATTTAGATGAGTTAGACTTTGCCTAGCAAATTGCCTTGGCTCTGGAAGAAAAGAGCTGATTTCCCTGAAGTACTCCTGCATTTCTTTTGATAGTGTTAAGGATCAAAAAATTATTTCTCGAAGAATTTTGGCCACAAGAGTTTGCCCAGCAAGAACAAATAAATTTAAGACTCTTAAAGTAAGCTGAGCACTGGGCAGTCAGCTAGGTTGCAGCTAGCTGTAGCCATAAAAGATATTACAAGATTGAGATGGAAACTTGAGGCCAACATAAAAGATATTATATTGTTGAGGCCTCGCCTGAAGATCATCTTAAAGACAACAAATGAGTTCACTTGTTCAAGTTGGATTGATCTATGTGGAAGCTCAAAAGGTTTTTGCCTTTCCTTCGGTTTAACTTTAAACAATTTACGCTAGCTAACTTGGTGTGCTAAGTGTTATTAGTGCCCATTTTTAACTATTCAATATGCTATGACCATGAAACGGCCAAGAAGCAAGTTTAATGGGTTCCAATCTCAGTCTCTCCCTGCAGGAATTCTCTGGCAAGTACAAGGCGTCACAGATAAATATTATATAGTTTAAAAGCCAGAGACAGAGGAAATGATGATGAAATTTTAATCCAAGTTTCATCACAGGCCTAAATTATTTATATCTATTTCCATTGAATGGTACTTGGCTAATGGCTAGCGAAGACACGCATACCGTATCAGATAAGACCAGTTACATGGTGACTTCACGTTGAAATATAAATAAAAATCAACGGCATTGGTTGGGTCACAATTTCACTCATTCAAAAATAAAACAAAAGGACATCATGTCTGCATAGTTTGATCAAGAATCATATATCAATAATTCCAAATGTTTCCTTTCAAGAAATAGATAAAGAAAATCCAATCTTTTATACACAGCCAAGATACAACGTAAGCACAAGAAGCAAAAGACCAGGCAGTATCAAGAATCAAATCAACAAGGGATCTGATCGGTGAACCACTGCATGACATGGATAGGGGCTTTGATCAATTCCAGTGCAACCTCCACTATCACGGTAACGCAAAAGCAACATGGACATATACAAGTCAACAACAACCTGCACAATTACCAATATTGATCCCATAAATCATTATCAGATCCAAGCCCAATCATGCCGAACAAATTACAAACATCAACAACCCCACCAGACAGTACAAAACACATGGAAGAACCAGAAGAATAAAATTACAATTTTCTTAAAAAAAAATGCCCAGATTAATTAACTACATCAAAACTGTAAAAAAAAAAAAAAAAAAGATCTTTAATGGATTATAATACTNAAAAACTGTAAAAAAAAAAAAAAAAAAAAGATCTTTAATGGATTATAATACTGAAAATAAAGAAATAAAAGACACCCAGATGATAAAAATGATAAATACAAACGGAAACTGGAAGAAAATAAAATAGGGAGCAATTGGGAGAGAGAGTAAACTGACCCGACGATCCAAACGAAAACGCCAACGATGGAGATAAGAAGAGAGAGAAAGGCAAAGGGGAGGCCCAAGAGAAAGCCCAATGGTCTGCAATCACCATCTCCACAACACATGATTGCTTGGATGAATGTGATGCTGAAAGTATGAAGAAGTTGGGGTGATAAAGTTGATTTGCTCACTTCTGCTTTTTTTCTTTTTTTAACTTTTTGTTGCACAGTTTTTGTTTGAGAATATTATCGTGAGAGAATAAGAGCTAAAGAAGAAAATGGAAGAGAGAGAGAGACACGTTACCCTGCCTTTTGAACCAAGCAACAACTGAGCAACAATTGAGTCAATCAGAAACCCAAAAAACTCAACTAAAGTTTCTAAAAACGGTAAGAGATATTATCACAAAATTGCAAATTAAGCTAAAGGGGTTATTTTTGTTAGACGAAAAAAACAAATTGTTTGTTTTTATCCCAAAGCAAATATGTTAGAATTGTAATTTTTTTATAGCAAGTTTCTCTCTATTGTGCTTTCTATTTCAATCTAAAATTGTCTTCCCATCCATCTTTACACGCCATAACTGGTCCAATCATTTTGTTACTTGAGGACAGTCGATTTTTGGCTCGCAAATTTCTTTCTTACGCGTATTCCATTTGCATTGACATTGTATCCAGTGACGCTCATGCACATGATTAATGGAATAGCCTGGTTGTCAAAGGGTTCCTATTAACAACGGGGAATTTACTTTAAGCCCCCAATTACATTCGTAAGAAACATGTAGCCCCATAATTATATTAAACTAACATTAACCCCCCAAAAATATAACAGACGTTAAATAAATTTGATTAAA
>JANLJB010003739.1:0-10870 GCA_026212285.1 Bursera cuneata
TGATCAGCGCGAGGTGCAATACATCATTGTTAGAAGGCCATTAGATCTAAGATAGAATGTTCCGTTCCCCATTATTTTATTTGCAAAAATAGTTCTTTCCACAGTGCTCTTATTAAGAACTAACCTCTCTTACAGATGATTTTTCATCTTAAAGCTTAGATGCAGTCACCAAAAATATCCGCAACTACTATTTAGTTCCCATTTTAGACCTTTATCATTACTTGGATCCCATCCCTTCGAAGCATTTATATGCTATATGTAGAAATAAGTGAGTCCAAAAACTCATCAATTTTGAACCAAACTCCCCAACCCAAAAAGAAAAATTATTTTATAATATACAAGTTTACTGTATAGAAATATGTTATAAAAATTATAGAGTGCTAGGAACACCCTTACCTACACTCTTTCTCACTCTACTCACGGTGTTGACATTTGTCCATCGAAATTTATTAAATTACAATATTGGTAATTGCATCATGAGTTTTGTGACATGTGTCATTCACAAAAGGTAGAGAGAAAGAGAGTGTTTGAAGTATTCCTCAAAATTACGAGAAATTACTAATCTTAAGGAGTTGTTTTGATTTTTAGTAGCTCTAAAATTTTATTTGATTATCTAACTATGTTTAATCTTGAATGTCAAAAATTTATTTTCATGTAAGATGATTTATTAACTTTTATCGACTTATTATTATCAACGAGTCAGTGTTTATCGAGTTATAATGACCAACGAATAGGTGCTTGTTGATTTGCAAGTTAGTTAGACAATTAATAGAAAATTAAAATTTTGACTAAAATTTTTAACATCCCTTAAATTTGGTGGTTATATATGAATTAACTAATGTAGTAAACTCATTAAAGCCTTGTTTTTTTAATATATATAAAGTATGATAATTTATTATATTGATAAAAATATTAATATTAATATAATAAATTGAGCCAGAAACGATTACATATCCTCTGCAAAATGAATAATCCATCGTTTGGTATCAATGATCTGATTGTCTTTATGAATTCCTAAAACAAAACGCCCCGTAATTTTCCATGAACTTAATGCCTCTACTACAAGACAAAGTTTGGGATCACTGCGTGCATATCTCCAACTTCTCTTCAAATACCCTTTTCTGTCACTACCGTATGCTCTTCTTCTACATATATATAAACCATTCATGCCCACAGCCACCTCGAAGTCCACCAGGCAACAAAAACATACACATTGCAGCAAGTGCTGCTTCGAGTTTTGCATGCATGTCAATAAACTTTCAGACACTACATTGAATTCCTCTTTCACAGAACTTAGCTGTTAGAGAACTCTTTTAAGAGTCATAATAAGACACGGATCAATCAGCATGGCAACAGCATTGGCTGGCGATGATCTTGCCAGGACGTTTAGCAGCCGGTCAATGAGCCGGAGGATGAGTTTGTCATCGGCAAGCAAGAGGGGTTGGGCAGCCTCTGCAAGTATCCGTGAGGTGTGGAATAATCCTACAGATGTGTTTCAGAAAACTGCCAGAGAAGAAGACGAGGAAGAGCTCAAGTGGGCTGCAATAGAGAGGCTGCCAACTTATGATCGATTGACCAGGGCAATGCTGGGGCATGTTTTGGACGATGGAAAGATTAATTATGAAGAAGTTGATGTTAACAATCTTGGTATGCAGGAGAAGAAACAAATCATGGAGAATATACTCAAGGTTGTTGAAGATGACAATGAGAAGTTCCTTCTAAGGCTCAGGGAAAGAACTGATAGGTCACTCTCTCCTTCTCTCCTATTTTTCATTATATGTTGCTTAACTGATATAGATATATATAGATATAGTATTTTTTTTTTCTTTTTTGTGCTCTGGTTCTTGACTTGGTAAAGAATGATGTTAACATGTGCATGCCAAAGAAGACTTTTGTCATGATAGTGTGGGAATCTGTTTGAAAGTCTGATGTAAATTTTAATTTATTGAATAGAGTGGGAATTGAAATTCCAAAGATTGAGGTGCGGTTTGAGAATTTATCCATAGAAGGAGATGCATATGTTGGAACCAGGGCACTTCCAACTTTGCTGAACTCCTTCTTGAACGCAATAGAGGTTTGTTGTTTTCTTTTAGTACTCCTAATATTCCATATAATCATGTCCTCATTTCCCTGTACAATTCCTAGTATTGCCTGCCATTAGTTTCATTTTTGTAGTTAATTCTCTTGTAGCTCCAATAGTCTAATATAATTCTGTTTATAATTTCTTGTGATGCACAGGGAGTCCTTGGATTTCTCGGACTATTCCCTTCTAAAAAAATGGTTGTCAATATACTCCATGATGTTAGCGGAATAGTCAAACCATCAAGGTACATCCGCACGATCTCTCGAAATTACAGTTTTTCCATCACTAAATAACTAAATTTTGTACTTCCAATTTTCGATATGAACTTTGTTGATCAATTCAATAACGTTTCACCTTTACTTTTCCGTGCCAGAATGACATTACTTCTGGGACCTCCGGGATCCGGAAAAACTACATTGCTGCAAGCTCTTGCAGGGAAAAGTGACAAGAGTTTAAGGGTGCGTTGCCCCCTTCAAAATTTAATCATTATTGTGTTTTAATCCAATCGTGTTAGCATATAGGATGGTACACGAGGCCAATGTGGTTGAACTTGTAATTAGTTCTAATACATAAAGTAAATAATAGGTTCTTGAAATTGTTTGGATTCTTCAACAAATTCTGAAGATATGGATAATTTTAGGGATCAAGCTTTTCTTGATCTTGAACACTGTTTTTTTTTTTTTTATTAACTTTAATGAGCAGGTGTCAGGAAGAGTCACTTACTGTGGTCATGAATTGTGCGAGTTTGTTCCTCAAAGAACCTGTGCTTATATCAGTCAGCATGATCTTCATCATGGTGAGATGACAGTCAGGGAGACAATGGATTTCTCTGGACGTTGCTTGGGAGTAGGAAATAAATTTGAACTCCTGGCAGAGTTGTCAAGAAGAGAAAAGGAAGCTAGAATCAAACCAGACCCTGAGATTGATGCATTCATGAAAGCCACAGCAATGGCGGGCCAAGAAACCAGTCTAGCCACTGATTATGTGCTTAAGGTTTGTCATGCTTTCATCTCCTAATTGAAATGTAAGCTTTACGTTTTGAACTTACGTTTCCAAGCTTGAACTGTTAACATACTGTGGTAGATCCTTGGATTGGATATCTGTGCTGATATTATGGTGGGTGATGAGATGAGAAGAGGCATATCTGGTGGGCAGAAGAAGCGTGTTACTACAGGTATGTAAATTTGAGATTACGAGAAGAAAGATGCATTGAAGGGATGAGTATCATTATGAATTGCACTAAATGCAGGAGAAATGTTGGTCGGACCTGCCAAGGCTCTTTTCATGGATGAGATATCAACTGGTCTTGACAGCTCCACCACCTTCCAGATTGTCAAGTTCATGAGGCAAATGGTTCATATCATGGATGTGACAATGATAATCTCTCTTCTGCAACCTGCACCTGAAACCTATAATCTTTTTGATGACATTATCTTACTCTCAGAGGGTCAGATTGTCTATCAAGGCCCAAGAGAGAATGTGCTAGAATTCTTTGAGAGAGTAGGCTTCAGATGCCCAGAAAGGAAAGGAACTGCAGATTTCTTGCAAGAGGTAACTTCCAGAAAGGACCAACAGCAGTATTGGTGCAAAAAAAATCAGCCTTACAGATATGTCTCGGTACCTGAGTTTGTGGATCACTTCAAATCTTTCCATGTTGGTCAAAACCTTGCTGAGGAGCTTAGAGTTACTTATGATAAATCTAAAGCCCATCCTGTAGCTTTAGTGAAAGAAAAATATGGAATCTCAAACTGGGAACTTTTCAAAGCTTGCTTCGCAAGAGAATGGCTCTTGATGAAGCGCAACTCTTTTGTGTACATATTCAAGACTACCCAGATCACTATCATGTCAATCATTGCCTTTACAGTCTTCATACGAACGCAGATGAAGCATGGCCAAATGGATGATGGAGGAAAATTTTATGGTGCACTGTTCTTCAGTCTCATTAATGTTATGTTTAATGGGATGGCAGAGCTTGCATTGACCATATTTAGGCTTCCTGTGTTTTTCAAACAAAGGGATTTCTTGTTCTATCCAGCATGGGCTTTTGGCTTACCAATATGGGTTCTAAGGATTCCCCTCTCCTTAATGGAATCAGGGATATGGATCCTCCTCACATATTATACTATTGGGTTTGCTCCGGCCGCCAGTAGGTCTGTCCTGCTTCCATTGACTCTATAAAGAAGTAATATTCATGTGCATATAGCTTTCCTAATCTGTTACATGTCATGAACCGATATGTGTCAATTTCTCAATCATGTTGACTAACAAATTTACAAATGTTGCAGATTTTTCCGTCAACTATTGGCATTCTTCAGTGTTCATCAGATGGCTCTATCTCTCTTCAGATTCATTGCAGCACTAGGAAGAACACAAGTTGTGGCAAACACGCTTGGTACCTTCACTCTGTTGGTGGTTTTTATACTTGGTGGATTCATTGTTGCCAAAGGTTAGTAGTTCATTCCCTTGTGATGTTAATGCTTCTTTATTGTACAGTAAGATGCTTTCATACAGCTTTAATGCTACAATTAATTCATGATTTAAGCGATTTCATATCCTTTTCCAGATGACATCAAACCGTGGATGATATGGGGTTACTATATTTCTCCTATGTCGTATGGTCAGAATGCCATTGCCATTAATGAATTTCTTGATGAAAGATGGAGTGCAGTAAGAGTTTCTAAGAATTTTGCAAAAATTTGTTTTCACTCTAAAATCTCTGCTTGTTTATGTTGATAATTCTTTACTCTTCCTTGTTGCAGCCCAATCCTTCACGTGATTTGATTAATGAACCCACAGTTGGAAGGGCTCTTCTCAAATCCAGAGGCATGTACACTGAAGAAAGCTCGTATTGGATTTGTATTGGGGCGCTCCTTGGATTTTCTCTGCTTTTCAATCTCTGCTTTATAGCAGCTCTAACTTATCTGAATCGTGAGTACTGTTTCTCATATTATTCTGCTTTGTGAATACCTAAACAATTTTTGGATGTGACAGTGGTTGGAAAATAAATTGCAGCTTTGGGAGACACTAAATCCGTTACTGTGGAAGACGATGATGAAAAAAAGAGCAGGAAGCAGTCATCTCCTTATGGACAGCAAAAAGTAGGGGCTTCAGAAATGAGTGCTGCATCTACTGCCCCAGTATTTGAAGGTTCCAGATCTTACACTTTGTTCTTTCCAAAAATGTCATAGATCCATCTCCTTAATGGTTGCTGTTAATGATGATTCTTTAAAACTGTAATCATCTGAAAAGTACTTCATGTACTTAACTTGCTTCTCAGCTTTAAGAAACTTAAAATAATGCATTCATGGGTCTAACACCAAAGCTTTAACAGTTTAACTGTAATTTTGCATTACAGTTGTTCTTGTAGTCACATTTTGAAGGTGCTGTTATGGTCATTGTTTCTTGAATATAATAGGTGCATAACCTCTAATGTGGTGGAATTGGAACTTGATCGTAGCCTTTTAGCTAGAAATAATGTAATGAGCCAATTTTCTGCTTCCTCACTTGCATAATGTAATTGTATGCAGGTATTGACATGGCAGTGAGGAATACTGACAAATCAGCTATTGGTACCTCGGAGCATGCATCTAACAAAAAGGGAATGGTGTTGCCCTTTCAGCCTTTGTCACTTGCATTTGATCATGTCAATTACTATGTCGATATGCCTGCTGTGAGTCCCTTCTTTGTCTCCTCTGTGTGTTAAATATGTGTTTCAGTCATTTAGGTTGGCTATTTCCAAGTAACTTTCAATCTATTACTAAACGTGCAATGGTGAAACTTTCTCAGGAAATGAAGAGCCAAGGAATTGAAGAGGACCGTCTCCAATTGTTACGACATGTTAGCGGTGCTTTCAGGCCTGGTGTCCTAACAGCATTGGTTGGTGTAAGTGGTGCTGGGAAGACCACTTTAATGGATGTGCTAGCAGGGAGAAAAACTGGGGGCTACATTGAAGGAAGTATCAGCATTTCTGGTTACCCAAAAAACCAAGAAACTTTTGCTCGCGTTAGCGGTTACTGTGAACAGAATGATATTCACTCTCCGAATGTTACAGTATATGAGTCACTGCTGTACTCTGCCTGGCTGCGCCTTCCAAAGGATGTCAATGCAGAAACACGAAAGGCATGATGTTCTATACCTAAACCTTTTCTGTCTTCTATGAACTTCAGTCTGCTTCTCCTCATGGTCATCCTTGAATCTCATGCATTCCTCTGTCTCCCATCAAGCCCACATATTAGTTTTTGCCTATCAACGTGATTGTCATCGTCAAAATAAATATGTAGCATTTCAAATTTTACAGTTCTATTGACAGCAGTGTTCTGATCTTCTTTCCAATAGATGTTTGTTGAGGAAGTCATGGAGTTGGTTGAGCTGAACCCACTGAGGAATTCTCTAGTCGGCCTTCCGGGAGTTGATGGTCTGTCAACTGAGCAGCGGAAGAGACTGACCATAGCTGTAGAGTTGGTTGCCAATCCATCCATTATTTTCATGGATGAGCCAACATCAGGTCTTGATGCCCGAGCTGCTGCTATTGTAATGCGAACAGTGAGAAATACAGTGGATACAGGGCGAACTGTTGTCTGCACAATTCACCAACCAAGCATAGACATTTTTGAAGCGTTCGATGAGGTATTTGAAAATTTAGATATCTTCAGTCTGATCGTCATCCTTAGTTACTTTATTTCCATATAATGATATCTCTCTCATTAATATGATTTCACTTTTGGCAATAGCTATTTTTGATGAAAAGAGGAGGACAGGTCATTTATGCTGGACCCCTTGGTCGCCAGTCTCACAAGCTTATAGAATACTTTGAAGTGAGTACCATTTCCGAGATGCTTCTACAAATGTTAACTATTATCTGCAAAGACTGCATTCAAAATCCTGGTCACAACTGATATCTATAATGTCTTGCAGGCTGTCCCGGGTGTTCCAAAGATTAAAGAAGGCTACAATCCAGCAACATGGGTGCTGGAGGTCAGTTCTACTGCAGTTGAAACTCAACTTGATGTAGATTTTGCCGAAATTTATGCCAACTCTAATCTGTATCGGTAAGTGGAATTTTAAGAACTAGTTTCCCACTTACACCTGCACTTACATGCTTTTGTTTTCACCTAGACATCGGTTTCACATCATACTGATCTTTTATTTATTCTCTTATTATTATTTTCACTAGGAGGAATCAGCAACTCATCAAAGAGCTGAGCTCTCCAGAACCAGGATCTAAGGACCTTTACTTCCCAACCAAATACTCGCAAGACTTCATTACTCAATGCAAGGGTTGCTTCTGGAAACAGCACTGGTCCTACTGGAGGAACCCACCATACAATGCCATCCGATTCTTCATGACAATATTTGTTGGAGCTATATTTGGACTAATTTTCTGGGACAAAGGAGATAAGATGTAAGTCTAGAATTTCTTATTCTTCTGACACTGTTAGTATTCAATCCGAGTAGCAAAGAAGTGATATTCAACACTTCAATAATACCGCTAGTACTTACAATCCTATCACTGTTGGAGTGGACTCCTTACAAGAACATTATTCTGTTTTTGTTGATTGGTAAATACATACGAAGTAAATGCAACTTATAATGTAAACAGACACAAGGAACAAGACCTGATAAATCTGCTGGGAGCTACGTATTCTGCTGTCCTCTTCCTTGGAGCCAACAACACTTCCTCGGTGCAGTCTATTGTGGCAATAGAAAGAACAGTCTTCTACCGTGAAAGAGCAGCGGGGATGTACTCACCTTTGCCTTATGCATTTGCTCAGGTAAAAAATCTGAAACTTAGCTATCGAAGTCAACAATAAACTTTGATATTTGCAATAAATTGAAGGAATCCACACAAGGGAATTTATTACAGTAAAAATGAACTCATTCTATTCAATCCTTTGCAGGTTGCCATAGAGACGATATATGTCGCAATCCAATCATTTGTGTACACTCTGATGCTTTACTCGATGATTGGGTTTCATTGGCAAGTTGACAGGTTCTTGTGGTTCTACTTCTTCATCTTTATGTGTTTCATGTACTTCACCCTCTACGGAATGATGCTTGTAGCCCTCACTCCAAACCATCAAATTGCTGCCATTGTTATGTCCTTCTTCCTAAGCTTCTGGAATCTGTTCTCCGGATTTCTCATTCCAAGGATGGTAAGCATACGTATGCAAATATATAAATTTTGTGAAATCATCTCTCTTATATATGGACATAAGGGATACAAGCAGGGTAAATTCTCACCATCATATGATCATTAATCTAGCAAGATCACCAGATATTTCAAATGACCTTAAGTCAATTATGAAGATAAACAATAATTCATTCAAAGTGCTACGGAATATAGAATACGATTTCATTACCACATGCAATAAGAGGTGTCTATGCAATTTTCATGAGGCAGCAAATGTACAGTAAAGGATCAAGTGTGCATTTACCTTATGATTCTTTTCTCTGCTCCAAACGGAAACTGAAATGCAATACTTGAAACTTGCAGCAAATTCCAATCTGGTGGAGGTGGTACTACTGGGCATCTCCAGTGGCTTGGACAATCTATGGTCTTGTGGCCTCTCAGATTGGTGACAAGCTTTCTCTAGTTGATGTACCTGGAGAAGGTTGGATGACAGTGAAGGAGTACCTAAAGATGCACTACGGTTTTGAACATGACTTCCTTGGAGCTGTTGCTACAGCCCATATTGGTTTTGTCCTCCTCTTCTTCTTTGTTTTTGCCTATGGAATCAAGTTCCTCAACTTTCAAAGAAGATAGAAGAAACCTTGAAAGTTATTGCGAACAGAACTGTGCATGAATAATTGAAGTGAAGAAGAAATTTGGTATGGTAAATTTTGTGCATCTTCACCGTTTTTGTACTCATCCTACGTAATAATTCATTGTTCTTTGATTGAAATAAATAAAAAAGCATTTTGTATTGGTTGTCTATTACCAATGTTCTCTGCTTCTTCTATTGCTTTTAGGATTTGAATAAAATCATATCCTAACCCTTATCAAAATAAGTAATTTCAGTAAAGTTTTAAGAATTTATACGTTTTAGTACTGTTTTATGAGAAAACTTGTACAAGAAAGATGCAAGATCCCAATTTTATTCTATTACTTCATTTTATGAAAAATAAGTCATAAAGTTAATGGGTGCAAAACTCAGCAAAACAGATTTAACGGTGGGTACATTTGAGTAATCAATACTGAATTCTCATAATAAGCCTTTGGATGGGCGATTTTCTTTAATTCATGGGAGAGGAGCATTCATACCAAACATTTTTGGTTCCTGCAAATGTGAAAGAAAATATAAAATACAAGACAATAGAACTGTTGAGCATAACCAGATTCAATTAAGGAACTCCCTAAGGTCAATAGATACATGCAGCAATATTTCAGAAGCCTAAGCATAGGACCATAAGCAGCAAAAGGAACTCGTAGTGGGATGATAGTAGGCTTTTACATAACGAAGTAAAAGTTTTCTGTTTCACTCCTCTATACATTAGTCAAGTAAAGCATTACTAAGAAATGAAAAGACGTCAAACTGTTATCTTCTTTTACAGGTTATCTCTTCACTGGAGGCATACAATTCCAGCGGCGCTACTTGTAAAGTAAATTGCTTCAATCTTCTAACTATCGTCAGATTTAACAGGAGCATTTGCCAAGTCCATAATCTCCTCCTTACTCTTTATCAAACAATACCTTTTGGTATTAAAATCAACTGTATCCAAGTCCTCCGAAATGCCTATGTACCCATATAGTAGTTGCTCCTCCACTCTGTCTCCGTTCTTTCCTTTTTCCACAATGTTGGATGTAAATCGTCTGAAATCTTTCCTCCCACGGTTATTCTCAGCAAAATATTCGTGAAGCTTCTCTGCATTTCCCAGACCGGAAAAAGTTCCTAAGAACTTCACCACCATGATACTTTGGTCAGCAGGCCTCCCCAGGCAGACAGTGATTTTTCCGCCAACAAAACCTTTACCTGCAATTACACCAAGAGAAAAAAAAAAAAAAAGAGGATAATATGCAAATACATCAGACTGTCAGTATACCCTTAAAATTTAACCAAACCCCAAATTCCTCACATTGATTGTTAAGAACTCATGAAATTATGCATATCTACTACTTCATGTTTCAATTTCCATGAAGTTTCTTTTTTTTAGAGCTGATATAAATAATCTTTTTTTAGTACGCTAATTCACAGAGCATGTACCATCTTATTTAGATACCTATAGCTTATTTCCCACTTACCTCTTAAAAAGGCCTCAACTCCTTCTATAGGTATAACCTTCTGTTCTTTTGGATTGTTGTTTGACATAGAAATGTTGCGGATGATAACAATGGGAGGCCAGAGAATCAAATCCTCCTTTGCAGCCATAGCTTCGTCATCTGGCAAGACCTCAGGAACCCATGTAACTGTGTCATAAGGCACAGCACTACTCCACCCCAACAAAACGCATATAGCTTTGTGAAGACCCAAGTGCTTTGCCCTCAACCCAACCTTGTGAGACATAAATGTATGCGTTACCAAGCGTTGAGTGTCCATGAACTCCTTTGACAAGCTGTAAGAACATAGACATATAAGCAATTGCTAAAGAATTATACAAAAGGCAACAAAAGAGCGAAGGACAAGCATCAGTTCGACCTGTAAGCACAGAAGGGAAAGGCAGAGCATATGGTCTTTAAGATGAGAAATGCTTATTTAAAAACAATTAATCATGAAATTTACTGACCGTGTATAGTAAGAACACAAAGTCATCCAAATGCCTGTGGTTAACATTCATACAGGATGCCACTTA
>JANLJB010003742.1:0-13155 GCA_026212285.1 Bursera cuneata
TAGACGCATAAGGGGGGAAGCTTTTGAGTTGACGTATAGAAATCTAGTTGACAAAGCCATTGCATACTTTGTCTGATCATACCCTAGTTCCAAATGTAATAAATCTACAAATTGCTTAAATCCGATATCCTTTGAGACTAGTAACCCCCTAATTTCACCACCAACATACTCAACATCACCATTCGCTTGCGTTTCCCAATGTCCACCATAGTGGACAATGATGGAAGTTGCCATTATCCTATCACCACAAAGTTAACTTAGTTAGTTAGCAATTTAACTACACTAATAACAAACTTCATATATAATAATATAAACAAAGTACAAAATAGGCAGACAGGCCCCTAGAGAGGTCTAAATAAAAGGATGCACAAAAAAAAAAGCCATCTCTACCACTCTCCCTAACGACATAGACTTCTAGCCTATTTCTAGATTCCAGACCGTGATACATTCACGGTTTTAATCCCCTCTATCAAACAGATTGTGATACATTCACGGTTTTAGTCCCCTTTGTCACCCAGACCGTGGCATATATTCCTACTGGAATCCGAACCGTGAAGGTCCAACACTAGGACCGTGATACTCTTATATAACACTGCAACAGGAATATGAACTGTGGAGGTCGAGAACAGAACAGTGGAGGTCCAAAACCAAGATCGTGGAAGTCGAGGACTACGACCGTAGAGGTCCAAAATCTTGAAAATGGAGGCCCAGGTGAGGACCGTGGAGGTCGACGACTATGACCGTGGAGGTCAAATAGTAGGACCTTCGAGGTCAAACATTAGGACTGTGGAGGTCGATTAACCACTATGATTTTCCTCCCATGACGACTGTAACGATCTTATAATACGACCGTGAAACTCTTACACCGTCCCACACGGTTGCTTTTCTGACTTACTTTCTTCTTCTTCCCCGACATCTCCTGCTGCTGCTTCTTCTTCTTCTTCCAGACAACACCCAGCAATGAAAGCAATCCACAAACCATCCTAATCCAATAAACACACCATCCTCTCTACCCCCGACTGCAACCACCCCAAACCAACAAACACACACACCATCCTCTCTACCCCCGACAACAACAACCACAAAAATCAGTAAAGGGTGAGGAAAAGAGGGAAACTCACCAAATTAAACGGCGAAAAATGGTCGGTAATGGTCGGCTGAATGGCACTTGATGTCGCAAGAAAGGGAGAGCCAGAAACGGAGAGAGTAACGAGAGGGGAAAGTGTGTTTGAGTTTTTTGAAAACTAAGGAGATGGGGGTAAAATCGGCAGATCAACAATTTTACTGTAGCTTTGGCTATGGTTGTGAGAGAGTTAGTGGAGGGGGGCTATTTTTCAATTTGACCCCCTCCACCTGGCTATTTTGACAAATTTCCCAACATTTGAGGGGTCTACAATGATCATAATAATCCTTGAAATGTTAACTCTATGATAAATTATCAACCCCTCACGGTTAGTACAAGTACCCGTTAGCCATCTCTGCTTTTATAAACTAACAAAAGCCTTTAAAAGATGGTTGGCCAAGTCTTTTTAAATGTAGGGCCGGTTCCTATCAGTTCATTATAACTTTTTAACATTTAACAAAACTTATTTATACTTTTGTCGCTATTTATTAGGGGTGACAATTTGTGTTGACCTTTCATATTCGAGTCATGCCAAGATATGAATTAATGCAATTTTGGCTAATATGAATACAATCGATTAATTACTTGTGTCAAGCCTTAAAACATGATACATCACGATTATCAAACATGTTTAACATTTAACAAAACTTATTTATACTTTTGTCGTTATTTATTAGGGGTGACAATTTGTGTTGACTTGTTATTTCGGGTCACGCCAAGATATGAATTAATACAATTTTGACTAATATGAATACAACCAATTAATTGTTTGTGTTAAGACTTAACACAAACACTTAAAACACAGATACATCACGATTATTGAACATTTGCTAACTATGATATATTTAATCCACCTAATTTTCTTAAGTCATTCAACCCATTTATACATAATTAACATATATTCAACATATTTATATTAATTAAAACTGTCCTAATAATAATAACGCTTATTAATACAGAAAAAATAATTAAAATCATTCTAATTTGCTATTATATAGATTAATTTGCTTGATAATATAAAATTTTTATAATGATAAATATATATTTTATAAGTAGGTAATTAATTTGTAAATAGATAAACTAACGAATTAATATGACACAATTAACTATTTGTTTCATTAGTTGAGTTTGCGGGTTATAGGTTGACACAAAACGTTTAATTATTTATGTCATTAAATGTGTTAACTTGTTAAACACTCTCAACACAAATACGATATGATTATTAATCATCTCAAATATTCTAAACACTAACATTACACAAATATAATTAGTGTTAACACTATAACCCGCCAATTATGTATCGCGCTTGTGTCATGTACTTAGTGTATTGTATCAAAAATTGTCACCCTTATAATTTAAAACAATTTTGACTACCCTTAGGTTTTGACGAAAGGTTAGTCAGGCGCAACCAACCTTCCCACTTTTCAATAAATCCCCACTATTTTTGTCAACTCATCAATCACTATCCCAACTACAAGAATTTGTTAATCAAGTGATTTTCTTTCCATGGGAAATTACCACGCACCCTACCAAAGGTTTAACCTTAATCTTCACTCTCCTGCACATGGACACGGCGTAATCAACCAGACTACACTTGCATAAAGCATCTAAAAGCATATTAAACGCATTAATCTCCGGGTGTGTGTCTTCACCCTTATCTTCTTCTTCTTAGCAAATTTCTGGCAAGGGTCAAGTGCTTCTCCGTATACTGTCTCAATAACGTTATCAAAACATCAATAGGAACCGAATTCTTGTATGCCTCTTCATGTTTTTCAACATATCACAAACAATTCGAAACTGTTTCACCTTATACTTTATACTAGACAATGTATCAATCATATCATTATAACCCTTCGCCTCAAGGGCATAATTTTCCTGCCGATCATCCCACGTAAAGAATCTAAACGCTATTTTCTCCTCAAGATGCAGCCTCTGAACATCCTCAATAACCGTATCAGTTGTCAAATTTAACACCAACATCATCAAGGTGCTTTCTCCGTGTCATCACACGTACTACAGTTATACATAATAATCTCATACAACTTAATTAGCAACATTACTGACGAAATCCTTGTTCCTAACTTCACTTTCTTTACATTCACACTCAAATTTCTGGTCTAATGACACAGATTTCGAGCAAAACAAATGTGGGCTCAAGCTAACGTGCTGAGACAATTTGAGGTTTACTAAATATAAGCCTTCTTACTTACTTTAATCGTATTCTCAAAATTCAACTAGAAAAGAAAAAAAAAACAGTTTTCTACAAATCATTTTTTGAACAATAGAATCCACGAACACGAAAAAATTAAGTGCTAAAAAAACTAATTTTCTACTATCTATTATTATATTATTTCTGATTATTATATCTTTATCTCAGAGACTAAATCAAATCCCAAATCCATTTCTTTTTCTGGTATCCAATTGGATTGGAATATGTAATATCATAATAATGTATAAACTGAATTGTTTTTTTTTTATATTCTATACCAAATTCAGACATTAGTAAATGGCTTTGCCTATAAACTGAACATTGAGAGAGAGAGAGAGGCCACAATATTCGTGACTTTATTAATTGGCCTAACATTTGCATAGCTTGATATTAGTAAGAGCGTTGTTTAGCATTAAATAAATATGGGAAAACCTCCTCATTTTGGTGATTAGTAACTCTGTATTGACAAAATAGAAAGGGAAGAAAGAGAGGGTTACCAAGTGTCACTGAGCCGCAAAGCTGAGTGAAAAGCTCGAGCCTTCCAGCGCGACGGCCATCACAAAGCTTGAAAATCACAAATTTATGATCAAATTTATAAGTATAAAAATGAAGCCCTTAGTCCCGGATTAAGAAAACTGACGTCGGACAGCAGGAAATGATCCATATACCCCTCTTACTCCGTCATGCTACCGATCTAGGTATCAGCAAAAAGCTTTTAATGTATGGAAATTTCTTTGTTTTTTTATCTTAAAAGGTAAATGACACTTACCTCCTTATAGTTTTGAAAAGATATTTGAACTCCAAAGTTTTAGTAAAATCACAGTTTTTGCTAGGGGTGGGCAAATTTATCCGACCCACCCGACCCGAGCTGCAGTTCCCACCTCAAAACTATTTTTTGCTGTTGAGGAGATTCGAACCCGCCTCCTCTCATTGCCACCTTTGTATCAACACCACTAGGCTACAAGCCTTTTTATTTATTTTTTGTAAACTTTTTTATTTATTACTAATACAAATTTAGATATTTAATACAAAATGTGAACTAATAGGATTCGAACCCCTCCCCACAAATTCAACTTCCCTTGGTTGGACAAGGCTACCGCTGGGTTGCAGCTCTCAATTGAAATAAAAATGTAAAAAAATTTTAACCCGACAACGTTATTATATAACGTTATTATAACGTTATTATATAACGATATTCGGATTTAACCCGACCCGAACCCGACAAATCCGACCTGAATAATTTAAAAAAATTATTTTCTAACCCGAGCAACCCGACCCGAACCCGAAATAAACCCGACCAACCCGAACCCGACGGGTCTATTTTTTTCAAAACCCGAAATCGGGTTCATTTTTAGTGACCCGATCGGGTTCGGGTTTTTTTTGGGTTGGGCCAAACCCGACCCGTGCCCACCCCTAGTTTTTGCCTTTTGTGCCTTTATGAAAGGATCAATTTCTATTTTATTCCTTGAATAAGTTGAATTCAAGTACTATAAATTGAAATCAAAATAATATCTAGCTAGTAATGTTTTGGCTAGTAACACATGTTAATGTTTCAAGAATTAGTAACATCGATATGTTACTAAAATAATGTTAAAAATTGTTAAAATATTATTACATTTATTAAACTATAAATATTTATTATTACAATATTGTTCTTGTAAATTTACCATTGTTGATATTAAGAAAAAAATTGCATTACTCTAGTAATGCCTGATATTAATTAACAAAATTAGGAAGAAAATTGAAGTATTATCTCTACCCAGTTACCCAAAGAAATATGTTAATTAAAATTTAAAAAAAAAAAGTAAAAAAGAGAGGGAGAGGGAAAGATTTTTTTTTTTTTTTTTATCCATGATAGGCCAATTGCATACAACTTTTATTTACTTCAAAAGAGTGCTAGCAGCATTATAAAGTACAAGGATGACAATCATATAATAAGAAAATACAAACAGGAGTGCAGACACAACTCTATTATATAATCTCTAACAAGCAGAACCCAAAAGTTTTGGAAGCTTTCTCCAATTCTCCTACCATCCACATGTTGATGTTGTAGCTCTAAGAAACTTGTTTTCTTGCTATATGGGCTATTTTGTAATCATGGGATTGTTGAGAGTTGTTCTTTTCATTTTGTAACTAATGTATAAACAACACTTGTAGAGTTATTTCATGCCCAAGTTTGTGTATGTGGCTCTAATCTACAAAGAAAGCAAAATCCCTAAACACAAGAGAGATTGAGATCTAGAAGTTTTGAGAAAACTAGGAGATAAAGATAATCTTTATGTCATTGTTATTCTCTTTATATAGTGAAACTGATTCCTCCATGGACGTAGCCAATTTTGGTGAACCACGCAAAAATTCATTGTGTTGCATTGTGGTTATTGTTTGCTTGTGCTTCATTTATCTTCTTTGAAATCGTATCACTTACGTTCATTAAGTCCATTCAAAACAAGATCCTAAGAGGTGCTATTTGAATTTGTCAACCAATTTTTAGATAGAATTTGTCTACCAATTTTTCGATAAAATTTTAAGTAGGCAATTGGGATTTATCCATCAAGTGTTTGATAAAATTCCCAAGTGAGCACAAAGTGCCTCGTGAGGAAGCACAACACCACAAACCACCTTTCAATGCCTGATGACTTCTTTGTTACACTAGGGTGAAATGCTTTATTTCATTACATAAAAATGTCTTATAGTGTTGCCAATGTTTAATATCTTCATAAGACGTTTTATTACAATAATGTGAAAAGATATCAAAAACTCAATTAAGAAGATAAGTTTGTTGCACAACATTGTATAATACAAATAAAGCATTAAAGACAGTTGTAAATTGTATCCTAAGTGCTAAGTGTTTGGCAACAATTTGGAGAAAATTGAATTCATAAAACAAATTCAAGCGGCGCAGCGGCAGAGGAGCCTCCACCATTCAACCATAATAGTTTCATTTAGTAATGAAGATAGCAGAAAAGAAGTCCCTCTTCATTTTGAGAAAATTTGAGCTGAAGAAGCGGAGTATGACAAACTATATGAAAAGCTAGTCTTATTCAAACTTGTATCTAAATAGTGTTATCAATCTTCTTTAGAACTCTACTGGTTCAGTAATTTAAAGCATAGTATGTTGAATTCAGTAAAATGATTCAATCAAGCGGTATCATACATAATTAAGAAGAGTACACCAAAAGAGACGACTAAGAATGCACAATGACAATTTTCTTAGTCAAACTGATTTGGAATTACTGTCCATTTTTTAATTTAATATATTCACCGTATTATCTGTTTCTTACCTAGGTTGGATAATTATATTCAAGTTTAGAGTAAAAACAAATCTATTGCTACTTCAAAAGTTCTTTGATAGTAACATATGAAAGCATGGTAATTATAATGGGCGAACATAAATAGCAGTCTTATGCTTTTTATATATGCTTCATTAGATTCTAAACAAGAAGCAACTCTATGACCAATAATGCTTGTAGCCGTTTAATTACTTACTTCTGAAGAGAATTGGGCAACTTTCACACACCAGAAGTCTTTCATCAAAAGGAAATATATATATATAATAATAATTTCATCTAAATTAGTAATATTATTTCATTTTTCTAATCTAACGGTGAAAAAAAATTACTGAGTTGACATAAAAAACCACTTTTTAATTTCTCTTTTTCATCCATGAATTACAGTAAATCAATAACAGTCAAGGAGTATATGAAATTAAATCAAAAAAATTAAGTTTCAATAACCTGACCCTATTTTTATTTATTGTAACTAATAATTTTTACTGTGAGTAACAAATTAGTAATTATTATGACCGTAAAATTATCTGCAGTAATAATAAATAGTAATAGTTATCATGAATTGACGTCAAATTTTATGTTAGGAATCATTTTAACATGTGTTTAACACAATGGTTATTAAGGCTACAATCACACACATATTTTGATTGTACAGTGAAGGTTTAAAGAAAAGCACATTTTACAGGTTTATTTTCCGATCTTATATCACATGTTAACGTCACCTAATGTTATCATATTCTATAAGCACAAAATATGTACCATTATTCACTATCATTATAAATATATCGTCACCCTAATGTTACCCTATTTTTAACTCTATGATTTATCAAATTTACCCTCTCCCTTGGACCCTCGATAGTTATATAATTTTAGTTTAAGTTTCTCTAACCTTCCTAACAGTAGAGCCTAAATATAAGCAAATTTTTGTAATTTATAAATCCAATAAAAACTTACAGGAACCTTCAATTTCGAACTCATTTTCTGGATTTTCATTTTTGTTATTGTAAAATGCAAAATATTTACTTATTTACTATTTTCATTCTTTGGTTTCATGAAACAAAAAGCCATGTTTTTATTTATTATAACGGGATATTTATTCTTACCCTTGAGATAAATTTTGAAAAAACACTTAACTCTCAAATTTTGTTAAACTAATACTTACCTCTCAAAAATTATCTCTGTTTTTTTAAAAACTAATACTTATCCTTGAAAAATCTGAAGAGTCAGTGTTATTTTTTTTATAAATGTTAATTTAACAAAAGTTTAGAATTAACTATTTTCTCAAAATTTATTTGAAGGATCAGAGTAAATTTCCCTTATTATAACTAATAAATTTCATCGTTTTCTCCTTTTTTAGAATCATTTGTCGAAACTAGAAAGTAATTTTTATTTATTTTATTTTTATATAGATTATAATTCTTTTTTGAAATTATAATGCAAATTAATAAAATATTTTAATAATTGATAGCAATAAACAGTGACATTTTACAATATAATTGAATGGGAAAATCTCAATGAGTTTTGAAGAACTATCAGTCAGGCACAAACAACCTTGGCATCTTTTAATCAACCTCAATCTTTTTGTCAATCCATCAGTCACCAACGAATGTAGACTCTGATTTAATTACCAAGTATAAAATTTTATACTTTTTGTTCTTCAGAGTTTTTTTTGTTCTTAGTGAACATAAAACTTGAAACACTTAAACACACGTTGTAGACTAAAATTAAGACCTAAAAGTTTGGGGAACAGAGAGATTTTCTCCAGGATAGGCAATTCCACACAGACTTTTATTTACTTCAAAGAGTGCCAGCAGCATTGTGAAGTATAAGTATGACAAACACATAAGAAAATACAAACAGTAGTACATAATAGTTTTAATATATATATATCTCAAACAAGCAGAAGCCAAAGTTTTGGAAGCTTAGCAAGCTCCAATTCTCCTGCCATCCACAAACCTCTTCCACTTCTTGACGACATCCTCTTGAGTCTCTCTGACACTCTTTTGATGAGGCTTCCCACTTTGCTTGTTAGTTTCACTGATTGTAGCTGTGACATGAGCGGTTTTAGTCGTGATGCGGCTCGGAAGTGAGTCGATTTCCTTCATGACTTCCTCAATGTGTGAGACCAGTCTCTCGGCCAGGCTCCGGCCGAAATCCTCCCTAACCACCACGCGAAGAACCGCAATGTGTTCGGCATTGGGAGGCATCGTGTAGGCTGGAATTATCCACCCAAACCTTCTTAAATTTTCTGCTATCTCAAAGACAGTGTGTTGACTACTGTCTTTCAAAGCAAAGGCCACTAGTGGTACTCCAACATCCTTGGAGACAATTTCAAACCGCCCCGTTTTTTCTAGTCCTTCTCTAAGCACTCTTGCACTTTCCTTGCAGTTCTCCATAATGTTCTTGTAACCCTTGTTCATGAAACATTTAAAAAAACAAGTCTCATAAGAGAGTAGCATTAGCAGCTTTATTTCCAAAAAGCTAAATCCATTTTGGAGTTAAGATGAGCAGTGTGAACTTGTTTGTAAAACACTATAATGGTTTCATCTACATATCACTTCAAAAAAAAAAAAAAAAAAGGAAAAAATTGTATTAAATGAATCAAAAGAGAAAATATAAATATGGACCAGTAAACAACAATAGAATAAACGTGTTACAAAGAGACATCCTTCCGATAAAGAAAAAAAAAGCCCAAACAAAATCTGTCAATAATCTACAAAAATCTCAACCCATCCTAGACCCAAAAAAAGAAAAACTGTGACTGCTAGCATCACTTAAATCTACCGTACAACTGTAACAACAAGGAATTTCAGTGTTACCACCACGACTTATTGGATTTCATTGCCGTGCTTCTGAACTACGATCGTATTGGTGACTGCAAAAATCTTTATAGAATATCCTAAAATGATGTACTTCAACAGCAGAATCCAATTTTCACTACTGGCAAACTGCCCTAAAAGAAAATTTTCTCATCTCCTCTACTCATTCCTAGTAAGCAAACCAAATTGAGGACACCACAGCAGTCCACCCGCAAGTCTCTGACATTATCCGGTTTTCCAACGATCTTAAGATACAAAAGTTTTGCAAGACTGATAACCTTATGCAGCAGCCACTAGTGCTTAGTGGACATGGATTCTTTGAGATATCTGGAAAATACTTGGTACAACAATTGCTATGGGGTCTGTTGACCCTTTTGACAGATCAGAAAGATATTACTGGGTCTTGTAAGGATTTTTTTGAGACATCAGAAAAATATACTGGGTACAGCAGCCACTACTGGGTTGTTCAACCCTTTCTGAGACATCAAAATGACATACTGGGTCTTGCAAAATTTGTCACATTGCATACAAAATGAGAGAAGAAGAAGAAGATAGTATTCAACACAAAATGAAAAGGAATTACCTCAAAGCCAAGCCGTATTAACTGATAGTATTGAGCAATTATTTGACTTGAACCTGATAAATGGAGAACAAGTGGATGATAGAAAACATAGATGCAGAAGTCTCAAAACTACAAGATGTTTTACATGCAATTTAATTATTCAATTTTCATTGAACATCAGACTTGCTTATTAAGAGAAGAGATTATTATGGAAGAATTCAATTGAAAATTAAGTAGTACCAAAGTAAATGGGTGAATATATCATATATTGTTACCAATTAATCACAATCGTTGAGCTGAAGTGCATCAAACAAGGTTTTGGCGGCAATCGCCATAACTAGAAGTACATGTAGGATATAGTTATGAAGCAATGACTTATATGACGGCAATCCTATTGATCATTCAAAGAGGTCAGTTGTACAAAAGTTATGTCATTTGTCACCATTCCCTGATGCTATGCTTTCACTTCTCCAGTTGAGAAATGTCCTCCCATTTTTCCAACTCGTTTCCCACTCATTTTCCGAAAATTTAGGCATTCTTATAACTATAAGAGACAATAATAAAACAAGAAATTAAATTATTAAAACCATTATAAAAGAAAGATACGTTCCATACTCACAGCTGAATACATTCTATAATTACATAATCGCAACCAAAACAATTACTTTATTATATGCATGGCTCCATGAACATACAAAAGAAAAAAAAAATGCATATAGAAAAAAGGAATATACATATATATGAAGGTTTCTATCTATTACCTTTGGAGAAGTTGAGTGTGAAAGTAGGTTGATCAGCTCCAAGGTAGTTAATGTGAAATACAAGATCATCTGGCAAGTCATCCTTGCTTCTCCATACAACCCAACCAACACCTGCATAAACGAGGCCATACTTGTGACCACTAACATTAATACTCTTAACCAGTGGCAACCGGAAATCCCATTCAAGTTCTGGGTAAAGAAAAGGAGCAATAAATCCTCCACTGGCAGCATCAACATGAATTGGGGTGTCCCAACCAGTCATCTCATTCTTTTTTGTGAGGAGTTCATTAAGACGCTTCACATCCTCAAACTCTCCAGTCAAAGTTGATCCCAGAATGGCTGCTACGCAGATGGTATTCTCATCTACCATCTCAACAGCTTTCTCTGGATCCATCACATAGTATCCCTCTCTCAGCTTCACCTCTTTCAGCTCAACTTCAAAGTACCTCGCAAACTTCTCCCAGCAAACCTGAGTACAATTTGTGCAACGTTAGGTATCATATCTCTAACGTATCTTAACCTGAATTAATATCATCTAGGATAAGAGCATTATAACTATGGTAAAGAAGACTTGCTCATCGATGTAGACGTAGTGCAGGGTTTCTTGGAATGGTAACTATAACTATAAAACTTGGTTTAGGAGATAATTCTCATCCAATGCAATAGTTAATGAGACACTATAAAAATCTAATCAAGAAACATTTTCGGTTTTTAGTCTTAGTCAGAACCAGACACTCAACACAAATATTTTAAACTGATAACAAGAATGACTTGAATTCAAGTCTTATTCTATCACAAGAAAATCAAATGATATGACAACAGATTACTTTAGAAATTTCAACAGCATATATTGCACAACATCTGAAATATACCTGCACATTAGCTCCAGTGACTAAGTTGGGCTTATCATAGGGTTTGCCTAGTGATTTTCTCTTCTGCTGCCACTTCCTTTTAAAAGCTAAACCAGCCAGCATTATTGCCTCTGATGAACCAACCGTCCCAACACCAACCGCAGCCTCATTATCTTGAACTGGAGCATTAAATAGGTGGGCAATCATATTCACACACCGATTCTGCAGAATAAATAATTGATTAACAATACTGCATTAGCCTTCGAGACAGAAAGGCTGTTGCTATGTTATTCAGTGCTATCCAATACATACCATTAAACATTTGAAAAGCTAAAGAGAAGTCCAACAGTTACGCAGCTAAAATAACTTCCTCTTTTCATACTAAATGTTGTGGGAATCTCAAAACATAGTCAGAATAGCAGCATAAATAAAGATTTTAAGGAATAATAAAATCGTTCAAAGTTAATTAGGGGTGTCACGGTTGTTCAACATTTACAAACCAAACACTTCTGTAAATAGATAGGTAGGGATTCTACTATATTTAGGTTATATTCCTGCAAAAATGAAGGGGATACCTGAAGCTCAGTGGTAACAGGGTACTCATCCATGTCAACATAGTTCTTATTGATTGCAGCCATGATGAGCTTATCACACTCAGGCTCCATCCACGTGGTTACAAAGGATGCCAAATTCAGCCTTGGATTTCCATCCAGCATCAACTCATCATTTATTATCTGATATGCTGCATCCTTCGGCATCGAATCCTTTGGCATCTTGAATCTACATTTACATCCACTCCATAAGACACCATACACCACATTTCCTCATCCCANGAAAAGAATTAAGAAAACAGTAATAATAATAATATTAAAACTCCTTTACTATCTTTAATATCTCTATTTTCTTTAACTTTCAAGCATCATCTTTTAATCAACCCATTTGGATTTTGAATATTGCAAGGAAAAGAAACGACAAATTATATAACAGAAAGAAACAACTTTCTGAATTCAGTAAATTTTCCTCTGCATCCCATCTTTCACTCGACAGTCCAAACAGCAATATCAAACTCTTCACTTTTTTCACCATCGGTTCAAAAATGAAGAAATTTAAAAAAAAAAATAGAAAATAACAATTTTACTCTAAGATGAATCTTTTTTTTTTCCCCTTTTCATTTGACAATCCCAACAACATATTAAACTCTTCATTTTTTTTAATCTCTCTACAATCAGTTCATAAAGGAAGAAAAAGAAAAAAAAATACATTAACAATTTACCTCTAAGATGAATCTTTTTCTTTTCTTTTAATTTATACTTTTTCGAAAAGGTAATCCAAAGAAAATATTAAAAATAATTAAGTGGCAGACCAATCATATAAGTTCTCGTTCTCATTCTCATCTATTCTCTTCTCTTCTAATATTCATTTGTATTTTCCTCTCGATTATCAATGGGGAGAAACAGAATCAAAGATCTTATTTATCCCCACGGTAAGATGATGCAACACAGGTGCAAAATAACTCTACAATCAATCAACTGGACTGGACAAT
>JANLJB010003744.1:0-15176 GCA_026212285.1 Bursera cuneata
AAATTGGAACTTGAGTCTTTGAATCTGGAAGGGTTAGCATTTTGGAGAGGCTTCTGGGATTGTGATTTGTAAATGGTGTTAAGTTTCTCATGTTGTTCAGCGTAAGCAAGCATTTGATGGAAGGAGCCAGATTGAAGTAATTGGAAGGAGATAAAGAATCTTTGTTGTGGTACTATTATGATTGTTATTTGGTTGAAACTGAGATTACCCAGATAAAGAAATTCACAGGAGATGCTCCAGTTGATTCCAGATAATCTATAAAGCTTGGTCAATATTGAAGTCCTGGTCGAAATGCAGAGGCACCCATTTGCCTAATGTTAAAGAGTCATTGCAAAGGGTGGCTTGTTTGTATTTACAGCACACCTCCGGTAGAGATTATGGGCTGCATTTGCTCAAAAGCGTCTGCACTAGACGAGGAAATTCATTCTAGTTGTAGGGAGAAGGAGTTCAATGATTCTTCTGTCCAATTGGTTGCACCTGCTCCTTCATTGAAGGAGGATTCTGCAGTAAGGCTAAGCAATGCTGGTGCTGGTGGTGGATCAGTGCGCCCGGTGTTAAAGTCTAATGCGAGTTGTTTGACTGTTCAATTGGAGGATGGAGAAAGTAAAACGAGGATTGTCGAAAGGCCTAAGAGAAATTATCATCAAAGATGTATTACAATGGATCTTGGAATTGCAGCAAGTGGAGAACAAGCGCAGTCACAGATGTCAAGGTTGATTAGCTCCTCACCACTTGGTGTTGAAGGAGAGCAAGTTGCTGCTGGATGGCCATCATGGTTGGCCTCAGTTGCAGGTGAAGCTATAAAAGGGTGGGTGCCTAGACGGGCAGACTCCTTTGAGAAGATAGAAAAAGTTAGTTCTCGTTATTGCTTCTTAACATATCAATTTATGCCTTTGCTTCGTTGTGCTCTGATACTTGGATTAGCATTTATGAATTATTCATTCTCCAGTCAGCATCTTACTAATTGTTGCAATGATTATGTGATTATGTTCGTTTCTACTCCTATAACAAACCTGAAATGTTGAATGTTGCACCTATTTGTTGTTTGTAATAGCAGCTTGTCAAAATCCCTTTCCTGTTTTAGGGACGAAGTATTGCAAATGGATAATATTATGAACAATCCAGTTGGTGAACCATTTTATAATTGTGGTAGGTGTCATGCGCATTTAGTAAAAAAAATAATGTAGCAATTTCAGTTTTTTGAGCGTCCTTTTGCATGCTCTTGGTGAAGGTGAAGCAGAAAGTTGTTAAGAGGTGACAAAAACAGTCATTTATGAATTGCTTCTCTGTAGAATAACATTAGTTCATGAGGAAGAGATCTGGGAAAACTTGCTGTAGCATACATATCCAGATGCGTACCGAAGGACCAAAGACTACGAGATGTAAAACAGATTTTAGGCTTTATAGACTTGCAATGCTATCACTTTTGTATCAAAAGTCTGGTCATGTTAAAATAATAATAATAATAATATTTGTTAAGAAGAGTTTCTTTACTGCTAGAGAAAATGTTGAACAAAATGCGTACTTGTTTGCTTTCATTTTGATGTCAAATTTCATCAGTTTAATAGAACATGGCAAATTAGATTTATAATTAATGTTTTTATGTAAACAATGATAATAATACAGGCTGGAAGAATGTTGTATCTTTTCAAATTGAAAACTTTGGAAAGCATTCCATTGAATCAAAGATAACATTTCTTCACTGCTTTTGTTCATGTTAAGATTTTTTTAATGTATATATTTGTTAAAATGCTTGTTAGTTATGATTGTTTGCTTTAGCGGTTCTAGTGTCTTAAAGTAACCAAGCTCTGGATTTGCTCAGTTTCTTCTACAACACTGAATGCTAATTTCCAAGTGGTATAATACATTTGCAGATTGGACAAGGAACTTATAGCAGTGTGTACAAGGCCCGTGATCTTGAAACTGGTAAAATTGTTGCATTGAAGAAGGTACGGTTTGTTAATATGGATCCAGAAAGCGTCCGGTTTATGGCTAGAGAAATTTATATTTTGCGTAAACTTGACCATCCAAACGTTATGAAGCTTGAGGGTTTAGTTACTTCAAGGATGTCAGGCAGCTTGTACCTTGTCTTTGAGTACATGGAGCATGACCTTGCTGGACTTGCAACAACACCAGGCATCAAGTTCACAGAAGCTCAGGTGCTTTTCTGTTTGTTTTTAAGCTTTAAATTTTAACTACCAATTTTTTATAATTTCATGTAAATCCATGGGGGGACAGGATTTGTCCTTTATCTGATACATCTTGGTGTTGCAATAATATAAATATTTTCCTGGAGTTCTGAAAGTTCTCTCTTCTTTTCACTTGATACACTTAATGGTCTCTAACTTCTTAGCTGGGAATGCTGTCCTGCTATTTGCATCAATTTTTTCTCATGTCAACCTGACAGCAAGTTCTAAGTGTTTATTCATGTTTCATGCAATCTTAACCATATATTGGAATATATGTGATTGTGTTGCAGATAAAATGTTATATGCAACAGTTGCTTCGTGGACTTGAACACTGCCATAGTCGTAGGGTCTTGCACCGAGACGTAAAGGGTTCAAATCTTTTGATTAATAATGAGGGAGTTCTTAAGGTTGGAGACTTTGGTCTGGCAGCATTATATGAGCCTGATCAAAATCAGCCATTAACAAGTCGTGTTGTGACTTTGTGGTATAGACCACCTGAGCTTTTGCTTGGTGCTACAGAGTATGGACCTGCTATTGATTTGTGGAGTGCTGGTTGCATACTTGCAGAATTGTTTGCCGGGAAGCCTATTATGCCTGGAAGAACAGAGGTATATTTATTGAATTATAAATGCTGATATTTTCCTTAAATCATTTAGTTATGAGAGAGAAAAAAAATTATCTTTTAAATCATAATAATCCATTTTTGTTAATGAAAAATACTAGTATTCTATGCCATAGTTGAAAGTTCTGTTACTTTTTTATACTAAAAAAGAGAAGGAAATAACCATTTTTGCTTTTCATTCATTTGGTAATAAAAATGAAAGAAGAAATGAATGAAGATCATATGAAGAACATGATTAACATGTGTGCCAATGCTATATGCATTATAAAGAATGAGGGAAACCTAGATCTGAGCTCATATGGGTTTTACTTATATGCAAACCAGCATTGACCATGCAAATTAACATTTGTAAATTGTATGCATGAACAAAAAACTCAAAGATGATTATAACAATACCATTTCATTTATTCACAGGTGGAGCAAATGCACAAGATCTTTAAGCTTTGTGGTTCACCCTCTGAGGAGTACTGGCAGAAAACAAAGCATGCACAAGCAACTAGTTTCAAACCCCAACAACCTTACAAACGTCGTCTTGCCGAGACATTCAGAAACTTCCCTCCTTCAGCATTGGCTCTGATTGATAAGCTCCTAGCAATAGAACCAGAAGATCGGGGTTCAGCTACTGAAGCACTAAGAAGTGAGGTAAATTTTTGAGTTTCCTTATGAAAATCTTAGATTTGAGGCCCACAAGTGTTCTTTACTCTTTAGCACTGTCATCTGTTAAATTGGTGACCATTTTTAAGCAAACTCTATCTTGTGATTATAGCTTCTAGAGACGTAAAAAGTTGCAACCGATGTTTATGATGTAAAAATAAGATCCCAATTGAGGCAAAACTAATCTTAGATAGTTATCATGCTGGGAATCTGATCACTCTATCTCCTGTGACAGGGATCTTCCCATACCTGGCATCTGATGATAGTATCATAACTCTCAATGATCATTGTTTGGTTTCTTTTTTGGTGCAAGAGATCATTTAATGGCAGTCACTTGGTTGTTTTAACTAAGTAATTGCATAATTAGCACATAATCTGTATGAAGCCATATTGACCATTTGCATTTTCTATGGAACTTCAAAACGATCTCATGCTTTGGTTAAGTTTAAATTACAAGTATACTTTCTTTCCACTAATGAATTATATTTGCTAGCTTTTACAAGCAGAATTTGAAGTATGGCACTGTTGCCTCTGAGTCCTAACTATACCATCAAGGAAAAAAAATTAAAATCTGTTCCTGTTTTTGTTTGTTGGAGTCTTTTTATTTACTTGGCTTATTGGCCACTTACTAATTGCATTGAATTCACAATTCAAATGTTTGAAATTCATATTAAAGTTTGAATTTTAATTTTTCAGTTCTTCACAACAGAACCTCTACCTTCTGATCCATCAGCTTTGCCAAAATATTCTCCAAGCAAGGAACTAGATGCAAAGCTACGTGAAGAGGAATTGAGAAGGTATCCTATCCGAGATGCTTGACTTAGCATTTTTGATCTCGTTGAAACCATAGTTAAATATGCTTTCTCTACTTTGATTTTAGGCAAAAGGCAGAGGCTGTAAAAGGGCTTGGACCTGAGTCTGTTAGACGAGGTTCGAGAAAATTTAATGCAGTGCGTACACCAGAATTCATTGCTCAAGGACAGTCTAAAACCACAAGCACCAGCCTCAAGCATAACATCCCAGATGATGCTGGGTCTGGCTTCCCGATTGACCCACCTAGGGGAGCTATGCCGAAGGGTGCCAGTTCAGTAGTTCACCCCAGTGCATCTTGGAATAAGGGTGCTAGCTCTACAA
Organism: Bursera cuneata; assembly: GCA_026212285.1. Classification (NCBI taxonomy): domain Eukaryota; kingdom Viridiplantae; phylum Streptophyta; class Magnoliopsida; order Sapindales; family Burseraceae; genus Bursera; species Bursera cuneata. Next base: position 4,600 of record JANLJB010003744.1, read on the forward strand.
GAACTAATGCAGATCCGAGGTCTCAAATTCGATTGCCTCATGCAGCAGCAAGCCTGTCTAATTCTTCTCACAGAGATGGCAAAGATAGTGGAATGGTAAAGAACTAAACTAACTTTTTCTGCTCCACATTCCTGCTTTATTATATTTGAAAAACATTTATGAAAGTTTTATATGAACATGAAATCTAATGCATGTATCCATTGCATAAGTTACTTCCTGCCAACACTTTGATACATTGTTTTTAAGCCATGTGTTACATCCTTTTCTGGTCATCTTGCGATAAATCTAATTCTTCATTTAAACAAGAACTTAATATTCTCAACTGAACCATTGTATATTTATGCATCTTGCATTTCTGAAGTTTCAGATGCCATTAATAGACGTATGAAGCAATAGGTTCATCTGCCATTGATGTAGATTCATTAGCTTCTAAAATGTGGTTATTTTGTGTGCATAACTACGGACATAAGAAATCGTTAAAGAATCACATGCATTTACATATAAATGCAGCGTTTTAAGGACAAATAGTTTAATAGGATGTAGATTTTCTTCATGCTAGAAGTACCTTCAGAAAGTTCAATACTAAGTGAATGGACCATTCAGTTAAAACTAAACATCAGTTTGTTCAGTGTGGAATTCTTAAGAGGGAAGAACTAGGAGGAACGGGAAGGAAGTAGAGAATGTACCATTTGTGCATAATGCAATTCAAAGCTTAAAAAAACCTTCAGAAATTTGAATAGTGAAGAGGAGAAAATATTGTTCTGCTTATGGAGTACCATATCATCTAAGTTCTTTCTCATCATTGTTCTCTCTCATTGTTTATATGCAAATTTCTTTCCCAAAATTATCCAATTCCTGCTTATTTCATAAATTTGAATTGCATTTGTAATATTTCAGGGCTATGTGCCAAAGAAAAACAGGATTCACTACTCTGGACCACTGATGCCTCCTGGGGGAAACATGGATGACTTACTCAAGGCGCATGAAAGAAAAATTCAAGATGCTGTTCGTAAAGCTCGTCTTGAGAAGTCCGGAACCAACAAAAACAGTGAGGTTAGTGCTCAAAACAGCCATCAAGTAACATTTAGCCGGTGATGCCTGAGAAATTTTAACTCTGCTGCCTTTTGTAAACATGGGACCCTCCGGGGGTCTGACCATTGTCACTAGCAAAAGCAGATGGACCTCTCCGCGGAGCTTGTTTGTTTTTTATCACATCATAGTATGGAGAGTGATATGCCATGGACGCTTAACCATATTTGAACTGATTATACTGAGTGGTACTTGTGAGAGATCGTTTTGCAGTGAAATTGTTCCAAAGTTGATAAATCTATAAGCATCTTGTGTATATTTTGTTTTCTTATTTTTTGGTTACCTGCACCTTACGGTTGGAAATTTTCTTTGCATAGGGAAAAGTGGTCGTTAAGTAGAAGCCACTATTTATTTACTCAATGTAACATTTTCATATTTTAAATTTAATTAAGAAATTGGTTAACTCTTGTTTTGCTTATGTTTTGCAACTGATGTAATCGGCAAAAACCTTTTTCCAGGCATATACTTATTTCAGAAAATCCAAGCAATGTGTTGAATATGAAAATTTATAATGTAAAGACACAATTTAATAGATAAATGAAAACTTCAGTGGAAAGGATATTGAGTTCATTAAAGATTTCCATGAAAGTCTTAATTAATGCATTTTACAAGAAATAAAAAAGCAGAAAATGAGTTCATAAACAAAGAGAGGGATAATATTATTGATATCTCTGGCAATTTAGTTGCTAGGTAAATTTTGTAACAAAACTTCTAAGCAGAAAGGTTACATTACGTTAGCTAAAACTATTGGAGAGTTTGACATTAATTTGACAATTTGAGAAAATTAATGATTCAAATCATCTTAATGCAAGATATTGGAATGCCTTTGTAGCTACTTCATTTGCTAATCCCTGCTTAGTCACTGACCTCTTTCTTGACTAGTTGTGATGCCTCCTTCATCCTTCATAAGACAGACCTACTCTCAAGCAAATCTGGTTTCTGTTTAACTATTTTTTATTTTTTATTTTTGAATATTCAAGTTTTAGATTTCAGATACTGTTTAAGTACTTCTTACATGATCCTCATCATGACTCATTTCAATGTTTTCTTATTTCCACCTAATGGCAACATAGCTCATTTTACTTTAGCACCATTCAAAGATAAATTGCCCAACTGTAATAAAGATTTTTATTTCATAATAAGATAAAATAAGTATTATTACATACAAGAGCTAAACTAGCAAGGTTCTCATGGTGGGAAAACATTAAAAAAAGATCTACTGACTAAGAAAGCCAGTGAACTTTCTGTACATTTGGCTTCACAGATACCTTGGTTACATATCATGATTTTAAAAGCAAACATTAGCTAAAAAATACCTACATATCTTGTTTAGGCTTCCGGCTTAATTCCGAGTAGTGACCACCCATTAGCTGCAAAATTTCCTCCCACAAACTTTCCGACGATGAGTCCGACGAAGCACCACAAATCAGATCAGAACTACATGCAGCAACATACCAGTAATCTGATTCAATCTCCTCTCTCAGTTGATCAAGCTGCCATCCAGCATAACCAACAAAGAATTTAAAATCCTGAGGCTTGAGCAAACCTTTCTTCACCAGTCCTGCTGCTTCATCCAAACTGTTTCTAGCTCCAAAACATAGACCAGGGATCACCTCCTCAAACCCAGGAAGCTTTGACTCCCCAGTTTTTAAAAGAAACATGCTAGCTTCCAAAGGCCCACCAAAATGCAAAGAACAATCAGAAAAAGTGGTTGCTAGTTCATTATTAGTGGGTTTCATGTGCTTGATTCTTTTGTGAAGCGGACGGTTAATAACAACCCCAAATGGACCCTCTTGTGGATGTCTGGTTCCAGATCTGAGGAGGAGAACAACAGTTCTCTCGAAGGTGCGAATCCCATCAAGCTTTTCTGTAGCAACAAGGACACAGCCCGTCTCAGGCACTGGAATGGGGTGGGCCCACTTCAGACCAAGAGGTTTGGACTCATGGGTTGTCCCACCTTGATTTTGAACATCAGACTCCAACTTATCTGCCTGTTCAAGTAAACAAGTGTAAGTTTCACATTCTGAGCATGTTTGATTATTACCATATTTCTTGTCCTATATTTGTTATGTTATCTTTTTCTTTTCTTTTGACAGGAATAAAAGTATTTCTGTATTTGTGATTTTAGTGGAAACAGCATCCGGCATCAACACAAAAAGAAGTTCACTATACCATTGAGAATCCGTTTAAATCTAAAAACCTGCTCAAGGTAAAATGAAACGAAACACCCAAGTGGTTCCACGAAACAGCCACTATCAACTTTATATAATCAAAAGGGAAATGAGTAAGGGTGCATGCTGCTAAAATGAACCAAACAGAGAAAACCAGGATGGCATGCAAGCATGGAACTGTTGATCCAACAAGTGTTAGCTATGGATGCATCTGTTCGAATCTCAGGCAGAGAAGGAAACNTGATGGACTCAGGCAATCACTTTCACAGTAATGCTATCAGTTCTGGATTTGTTTAAGACAATGACACGACAATTCTGGAATTGTATTTAGATTTGAAAAGAACAAGAGAAAACAAGTACTGGTTTCGAGGCCAGCTCCTCCCTACAGATAGAGTTACCCTTCCCTTTTCCAATTCCTCCTTACCCTCTATTTCTTTCTTTGTTCCTATATAAGTCACTGCCCTGTAACGGAAGGTGACCTTCCAGAATAAACTACATTCTTCCTTTTCCTCCTAAAACCATAACAACCTATAACAAACTACCATAACAACCTATAACAAACTACGCCGTCCTTCACAACTGCCAGCTCACTGCACTACTAAGATTATTCCTAACCAATTGCCAGCTCACTGCCCTCTGCATTACTGAGATTAGACTTCCTTGCCCTTCGNGAAACCCATTAAAATTCTTTAAAAATTAGGCCCCATTCTTGTGCACTTCACTTCCTGTTTCCCAAGAAGAGGATTAAAGGATTGAATTTTTCCTCCAATATAGTTCCAAATTAATGTCTTCCTTCAAGAAAAGTGTAGCCTTAAGCAACAAATATAAGACAGGTAATGTCATACAGAAGCAAATCGAAAAGGCAAAATGGAACTTCAACTAATCACGAAGTGTTTACTAAGTTAATGTAACATGTAAATGGAAAAGAGGTGAGCTTCGCATCTGTTAAGTAGCAACTTTTAGAACTTAAATAAGAGTTACATTATTGCATAGAGTAACAACAAGAGAATGCATTTAAGGAACAGAACTTCACCTGTTCCCGAGCAAATAGATTTGCTCTGAATTCTCTCCAGTCCAAGTTTATGCGATGAGACTTCTGGGAAGCAGTGTCATTGGATTTGTTGCTGTCAGAAGAATTATTTCGTTTCAAATTATCTCCTTCCGGATTAGATCGATCACCATTTCCTGAATTCATTATCATGTCTTATGGTTAATAATGTTCAGTTACAATTTTATGTGGGCTAAACTTTGAAATTGCAAATAATTAGTCAAGATCCAACTCCATACTCATTATAACTAGAAACATTTAGAAGTTAACAGCTAAGCATATTATAATAATTGGAATTCATTCTCAAGCACTGCCACAAAGTTTATTACTTAAGTAATGTTCCAGAATTCTGCTCAGTGCTCAAGTCCAAGGACCANCCGTACCCATCAGAGTTCTCTAAACTTAGATAAACTACAAAAGTTTGCTGTGGTGCTCCAGTCACTAGCAATGATTTACTGCAGATCTTTTTTTTTTTTTTTTTTTAAATATTATGATAGTGAGCTATTATGAGAATTAGCAAGGGTGATATGCCATTTTAAGTAAATATTTATCAGAAAGGTTAGCTGATACCACCAGCAGCTTTTGTTATTCAGTCTATGTTTTCTTTCATCTTGCATCAATGCATTTCTCAGGTAAAGCACAGATCCTAATGCCCAAGATTTCTATATCCCATGCTCCATATATTTCCTGACTCCTGTTTTTTTGTCATTTTAGAAACCTTAAATAACCTCAAAGAAATTGACTAGAAGAGTTAATATATGATCTGATGAAATGTCCGCGTGACTCAGTAATTTTTCTTCCATTCCTTGAAGCATTCATTGTGTTCACTGTGGCCCATTAGTGTGCCTACATCTAAAATAATAGTACATGGTCAAAATGATTTCTGTATGGAGACTTTAAGCAGGTAAATGGAAAGGCTACTTATGGGGACCTCTCACACATGCTCACAGGAATTGGTTTTTGAAAAAGCAATCAGAGGATCAAATACGGTATTAGCTATCCTTCACTACTAATTCATAGGGATATTTCAAACAATAAGACTCCCTACCCACATAACAAGGTCCCTGCCTTCCCTATAAGTTTAAGGTTGCTGAGCTGACAGAAGAAGCAAAGGTTCCTATATGCTCCACCACTTCCATCAAATGTTGCTTTATAAAGTTTGGTTCAATGGATTCTATGCTTAACAAATAAACAAAAACGAATTAAACAAATGAATTTAAGATCAAAGTTCTACTTAAAATAGGAGTCACAAGTTGAATAATGCCCACATAGATAAATAAAGGCTAAGGACATTGGTAAATAACAGGGAACACAGGCTAGATTAGCAGAGAATCAGAACAATAAATTAATTGTTGTCCTTTTAGTACAATAACCATGAATAGTGGAATAACATTACCAAAATACTCATTTATTCATCAAAAGAGTTTAAGGGAAAAGTACCAATCAGTACAAGCCATAACCCATTAAAAGTGGGTCTAGACCAATGGTGAGAATATGGTCTATTTAAAAAGATTATATTAGCTGTCCTATTTTATGTGATCAATAGTGTACACTATCTTCAGCAATCTCCCCTTGGTTGCTTCAAACTCGAGGACTAGTTATCAAGTAAAATAACATAGATGAAGGACTTGCTATGGCAAAATTCTATTTCATTTGAACAAAAAGACCTTTTCATCCTCCTAGATAAACAATAATTTTGCAACAAACTGCACAAATTTGCTTTAAGAGAAAAAGACCACAGTCAACTTTGTACATAGAGACATCATGCAATCTCTTGGAAAAAGATTTGAAAAGCCCTTCTTACTTTGGTCCATCCATATCTGCACTTACCAACTAAAGACTATACTCTTTTAATATCGTCCATGATAAATTGCAGTCTGGTTTTTAAAGCACTCTCAAGTAAAGCATCAGATCACGCCGGTATATGCATTGTTTCAAAAGCAACCACTTTCCCACCAGTAGCAATAATCAATCTCACCTAATGCACAAACAGCACATTGGTATGTCTAGAAAGAAAATCAATTTAAATGAGTTAAATTACCCTATATCCCATTAAAGTTGTTTGTATAATATCAAGGAACATGTATACAATTTCACTTTCTGACACTATCCCAGGTGACAATTTTAAGGAAAAAATCCAAATTCTGGCAACTATATATACCAATTAAGCTTCAAGTTCTCCTAGAGCTACAATCTGTTCCAAATATTTTTCCTTTTTATTTATATTCCATTCATCCAATTTCTCAGAAACCAAACAACTCCAAAAGAGTCAAACTCTACAATCAATTACAATCACGTTCACATCAAAATCAAACACCAAAACCACAACAGAAAAATAAATCCACAATTTGATATCCAACTCAGAAACCAAAAACAACCCAGAATCGAAAAATGACCCAGAAAGCAAAAGAGTACCAGAAGCAGATGGGTTGTCATGATTCTTCTTGGCCATGGCAGTGACCAGCAAGGAATGACGAAAAGAAGAATAAACGACTCTGCGTTTCAAGAGCCTGATCTCAAAGACGCCAACTTTCCCCAAATTCCAGGAATTGGGTCGCCAGGTCCCCATCCGAACAGGGCTTAAGCTGGCGTTCTTCACATGCACAGTCCACAGATCCATTTCCCACCAGCGCAATCCTCCACTGTGTCAAAGTTTAGTTTTTTATTCTTAATTTTCCCGGAAACGAAAGGAAATGAAAGGATTCTGTTATACACGAAACGATGAAAAAGAGAGAAAAGGGTGAGAAGAACTTTACTGTATAAATTAAATAAAAGGCAAACTATCATCTACACCCCCATTAGTTTCTATAGTAACATTATACCCCTATTATAATTTTAGAATATATCAACCACACCTTAGGATATCCCGCTAAGGCATCTCATCTTTGTTAGTTTTAGAGGTCGATTTGTTTATTGACGAAATTACAATATCTTCTCTCCACTTCTAAAGAATGCAACAATTCACATTTCTCCACATGGATAGCTCTCTTAATTTATTCTATAATAATTCGACATATACAATCAAGTCATATAAATATATTATTATAATTTGACGCATTACAAAATTATTAAATGGACGATTTCCACTTTATTTATTAAAATATCTTTAATTTATTTTATTCAATAAATTTATGTCACCTCACGATATACGTATTAAATTATACATGCAATACGACTCTTTTATTGGAGGAGAGCACTTGAATGGCTCTTGTAACATGCCCTAATCGTAAAGATGCAATGTCAAATGTTATCAAGTAATCACCATGTATTGAAGTCAAATCTTCTTAGGGTCCAAGTAATCATTTCAACTAGGTTAGGTCTAAGATAAAGTTTTATTATCAAAAGATANGCAACACTATCAATGTTAGTAGACATTGAATATCAATCCACATTATAATTAACCAAAAGATAGCAAACTTCTCGTTATTAACTCAACTTCATGTATATAGATCCACGCATAAAAAAAAAGTAACATATAAAATATATATTAAATTTTAATTTTTGCTTGGTCCTTGTATGCATAATTAATTGTTAAGATTGCTTTAATTTTTACCTTAGTTTATAGAAGTGAATTAAGTTTGTGTTTTTTTTTTTTTTTTTTGTCTAATATTTGAATGAGAATAAACTTGATTGAAATATAAATATTTGAATGATGTGCTTGTTTTTTATTTTTTAAGATTTGATAATAAGTCTTAAGTTATTTGTTTTTAGTAATTAAAAATATCTGAAAACTAATAATTTGACATAGATGTTCTTATTAAATAAATATTCTATATTTTAGAGTTATCTAAAAGTTTGCAAATAGTCAAGTGACCGAATCAAAATCAAANTGATTATAGAACCATAAAAAAATTATGTTATTAGTTAAAGTATATATCTTACAAATAATGTGAAAAAAAAAACTTTATAATTGAAAAATAACAAATGAGTATTTGGAAAAAATATTCTAACAATAAAATAAAGTTTACATAATGGGAGATAGTTAAAATTCGAAAGGACATTTTGGAAAAGAAAAACAGAAAATCTATTTAGATTCTCTTCAATCAGATAAAAGCTATAAAATCTAGCTTTTTTCTATTTATATATATTTATCTCATAATAAAAATTAAGTCCAAACAACAAACATATTAAAAATATTTGAGAATCAGTCAAAGTCAGACTTAAAATGAAAAATAAATACCACTTAAGTCTACTCTAGATTTGTGTATAAAAAGGTTGCCCTAATTCGACTTCCCATGTATTAAGAAATGTACTAACTTCCATTTCCATTTTTATCCGTTGGATCAATTTGATGGTTCTAATTAACTGAAATTCTTTCTTGAGGGGTTAAAGATATATAATATATGAGTAGTCTTATGTGTGCTTAATGGTATGTTGAGACATTGAAGGTTGTGTATTTTTATTGAAAAGGTTATTAAATCAACTAGAAAAAATATTTTTTATCATAGAAACAATTAAAATAGTAAAATAATTAATTTAGCACCAATTATGAGGTATTCTAAAATTTATTATAATGAAGGTACNACAATTTTTAAGGTCTTAATATTATATTATTAAAAAAAATCTATAGCATCAAAAAATAAATATGTATTAAATGATCCTGTATATAAATTAATATTTTATTAAATTGACTTGTTTAATATCAAATATAATATGTTTATTATTATTTAACAATTTAACTTCTTCAAAATATGAAATGGCACTTTCTTTTGACAAAGATATATACATATTTTTTTCTTTCTATCTTAAATTTCATAGACCTAGAATTTAGTATTTTTATATTTAGCCTATAATAAGAAATTACAAAAACAAATCGTTTAAATTAAATTTAACAAAACTCAATCATCAACAAATCTAAAATGAAGGGAGTAAATGAAAAAATAAATCCACTGTTTGTAAGCCATTTTTATACCTAAAGAATTTTTGTTGTAGGTTGACCTCATGGATGTAGGCAGTGAAGTCCAACAAAATTAAAATTCTTGGCTTCATTACTACACTAGAATCTTGGATATATTAAAGTTTGATAAATCTTGTTATAATCATCCAAACATATGATTAATAATAATGTCCCTGCTTATTGAATTTCTAATACTGCAAAATTCAAGATATTGTTAAATTAATTATTAGATTGTATAACTTGACCTTTGTTGAAATCTTTAAATATAAAAATTAGGATTCCACAAATTTCCTCGTCATTTTTGGACTTAATGCAAACCTGCCTTTGTTTTATAGTTACATCCAAAATTTATGCAACCTCCCGCCTACATTTGTGTATCGAAATATATGTTTAATTCATTCTCCAATTTTTTATTTTATTTTATTTGCTTTTGTAATTATTTACTTATTTCATGGAAACATTTATAGTCATATATGCTTTAGATTTCTCAAATGATTGATACGATAAGAATCTACAATGTACTAGAATGTCCTTGTTGATGATCATTTACTTCGACAGAATCTAGGGTTCCTCAAACAATGTTATATCTCATACCAGATAAATCCTTAACCCTCCCCTTTTTTACTAAGACTACAAAATGTTCTTGTGAATTATGGCCAATATCAAGTATCTAAGCAGTGATTTCAAATCCAGAGGCTAATCGTCCTCTAACAACTTTACGTAAGGAGAGTTTTGTTTTTTGGGCGTGATAGGGTGGAAAATTATAGCTATTGTTTGTTGATCAAGAGTTACATTTTAATATTAGTCTTGGGTAAATCTTATGGTAGCCAATATCTCTTTAATTTTATTCAAAATCTAAATCTTAAGGCATTGCAATGCAATCAGGCAATGCCATTTTTCAACTGTTGAGGGTATGGCTCATATGTCATACAACTGAGGAAGGTGGCTAGTTGTTGGTGCCTTTCAGCTTAACACGTTTGAGCCGTAGGGAAATATATGGGTTGGGGGTGTGGGGACGAAGCCCCCGCGGTATGGAAAGGGTATTTTGGATATTTTGGGAACTAGGGTTTTATTATATATTCCTATTGATGTAACCCTAATTTTTAATATAGTGAATACTTTTACCGCCACAGTGGACGTAGGCTCATAGCCGAACCACTTAAATTCGTGTGTGATTTCTTCTCCTTTTCTCTTTCTATTCCGATTATTGCACAACATCAACTATACAGGATTCCCTTATGGTGGATTGAAGCAAATAATAACTATAAGTTGATTAAGATAGAAAGATTAGACAATAAGTGATAAGCACTTAAAAGTGTACATTTATTATGAGTTTAAATATCATTTTTACACTTTAAGTGCTATTAATTTA
>JANLJB010003747.1:0-10056 GCA_026212285.1 Bursera cuneata
CAAATGTCAAAATCAAAACGCGACGCTCCCAAATGCCACGTTACTATTTTCCAGGCAAACAACCAGTCTGACTTTTTCTCGATCCTTTCCTATACTAATAGGTGGCTCTGTCCCACCAATCAGAGCCCACGTGTACGATACGTTTGCGCTGCGTTGAAAGGACGTTGATTTTATGTAATATCTTTATCTCCCGCCAAAATCAGTGTTAGGCTGAAGCCACGTGTATTTCTTCCAATATCACACGCCCACGTCCTGCTTTGCAAGATCAAACGGGAAGTCGGAACGATAGAAGGAACCGCCTTTTCAGTCCAGATGGCACCCACTAAGGAGCCATGATCCAACGGTCCCGATTGCATCGACCTCTCCATTTAACCATTTTGAGTTAGTAGCTCTAAGTGTCATATTTTATAGTTTTTGTAAACTTTCCAAGAAGCTTAATGAACAAAATTATCAACGCTACACTGTCACTGTAAGGTGTACGACAATGAAGAGCTTGAGAGTACCAGAGATTGCTCGCTTGGATGATGTCTACGTTAACGAGAGAAAGAAGGGCGTAAAGGAAAGAACTTTCTGCGAGTCAAGTACCCCTTTAAGAAATAAACAAATGAGGATATTCCCATCTTCTTGTGGTGGCTCCTCCGTGAAGGAAGGAACGCCTGTTGAGATATTGACGGCCGTTGGAGAGAGTACAAATGATGTTGAAGAGGAAAGAAGCGTTAAGAGTCTGTCTCATGGTTTGATATCGGTGATTGGACGGCGAAGAGTTATGGAGGATGCTGTGACCGTCGCGATTGGAGAAGTAAAGGGTTATGATTTCTTTGCAGTGTACGATGGGCACGGTGGGGCACAGACGGCGAACGCTTGCAGGGAAAGATTGCATTTTATAATAGCGGAGGAGGTGGAGAGAAGGAAGCTAAGCAGTGGTGGCGGCGGGGGATTGGAGTGCTGGGAGGAGGTGATGAACGCNATCTTTTATGAAGATGGATGAAAAGGTAAGTGTTGGTGATGAGGGGGATGGGAAGGCAGCGGCTGTGAGGAGTATAGGGTGCACTGCGGTGGTTGTTTTGGTGGGAAAAAATGAGTTGGTGGTGGCGAACTGTGGGGACTCGAGGGCTGTTCTGTGTCGCGGGGGCATGGGCGCTGTGCCTCTGTCTAGTGATCATAAAGTGATGTGCTACNAACTTTTTTCATGTCTTTTAATACAATGTTTTGATAAAAATTTCTGTTTATTTATAGTACATAATCTAATAATAAAAATAATTGATGAGGTGGAACTGTTTTAATCTTGGATTATGTGGGATCAATAATAACGAAGTTCTTTGAACAGCCTGACAGGCCTGATGAGAAGAAGAGGGTGGAAGCAGCGGGAGGTAGAGTTGTGAACTGGAACGGTTGCCGCGTCCTAGGAGTTCTTGCTACTTCGAGATCAATTGGTACATATGTGAACATTGCCTGAGATTCCAATATAGCAGATAATGCAAAATATTATAATGAAATAGTTGCAGCTAATGTTTATTGATTGAAAAGTTTCGATTTTTTTTATCAATTCAATGGGTAAATGGCTAGACTTGCAATGATGAAGTTGATTTTGCAGGAGATCAATACTTGAAGCCATACGTAATCTCGGAGCCAGAAGTGACTGTGAGTGAACGAACAGAGTTGGACAGCTTCATGGTAATAGCAAGTGATGGTTTATGGGATGTTGTGTCCAGCGAATTTGCCTGTGAAGTTGTAAGGAGATGTCTTAACGGCCAACTAAGGATGAGAATTTCAGAGGAATGTATGGGAAGTTCTGCTACAGAGGCAGCAACAGTGTTAGCTGAGCTGGCTATGGCTCGGGGTAGCAAGGACAACATTAGTGTTATAGTAGTTCTGCTGAAAAAGTCGTAACTCCTGCTGCATTTCCTGATCCTTGTTGTTGCTTCCGTTTATTTCTTTTTTGTTTGCTTTGAGGTTCAACTGTGAAATGAATTACAGGACAATTGTACAAATAACTTTGATCTTGAAAAGCTTTTTAATCTTTTTTTTTTTTCCAAACGAAATTCAATTAGCAATATGTTGCCGTGAATGATATATAGAGTTGGGATATCCATTTAATGTAAATTATTAAAGACACCTGACATTCAAGTTGAACAGAGCATAATTTCACAAACAGAGAGCTTATCTCTCTCATAGGATGATGTTGAGCCGATGATGTTGAGCCAATGAAGCTTATCAAGCAAAGGTTAGAAGTATCATAGTCAACCTTCTTGATAAATATTAATATACACTATATCGGTTAAACCGTAAAGTTGGGTTATGATGTTTTTGTACTGTTAAGCTTACTCTGTAACACACAACAAGAACCCCTTTCAAATTATCGCTGCACTATGCTAAATTCACTAACTCATTCTCAAGTAATTGTTGTGATTGAGTCTACCTTATCAGATTCAGAAATTTTTACTTGTTCTCCATTTTTAATTTAATATGACTTCTCCTACATCAGTTACTAGGATTTGTAAAGATCTCAATATTGGAGAAGATGCTTTCATTCCCATATCTTTGAGGGAAGGAGGGATTATTTGCCTTGAAATACAGTGAATCAGGTAGAGAAGACATGGAATAGTTGAAAGATTGAAGAGCTAAAGAAAGCCACGAAAACACTATTTGAATCTGTTAATATGGGTAACAAGTACAGATAAAATGTCATTGCACAAACTATATTCATATTCGAAATATAAAAGGTTGCAAAGTGCTTACAATTCATCACGACATAAAAAAGGACACCCAAATCTGTTTTTAAGTAAGAAAGAAAGAAAAGACTCCTTGCAATCTATTGAGAAGTCATTTTTCTTCGCTTCTCAACTCTCACTCTTTTACCTGTTCTCTCGCAAATCTATCTATATAACTAGCGAAAGTAGAGGAGAAAGAGGATGAGCACTTGTTTATAAATCCTCTCTTCACTCCTTTCACCTCCAACCTCCAACCTTATTTAGCCTAATATCATCTAAAATCCTAATCAGACACCAAATCAACGAGTAAAGTTGAATATCTTTCCCCCAAAGAAAAGGAAAATAAAAAGAAACCTTTTCTGGACTGCATTTGTATAACTGCACAATTCTTTCATCACAACCCCAGAAACTGTGAGAATCTTTCTTTTTTTTCTTGTAATTGAGTTTCATACTTTCTTATGCAAGTGTGTAGCTTGAAACTGAGATGGCTGCAGGATCAGCGGTATGAATGTAGACAAACTCAAGACTTTTTCCAGCAGGTAAGGAGTTGAGCCATGATGGAAAACCATAAACATCCCCGGCTTTATTTAGACCCCATAAAGGACCATAAAGCTTGGTTATTGAAAGCTTGAGATCCTTCAGAGTCTTGCCCGACTTGTTGGTCACTATGGTAGAATATCTGTAGTATTTTTGTCCCTTGGCATTCCATGAAGTTGTAACCTTCTGCTCTATTGCAATTGGAACAGATGATGAAGCTGCAGAACAAACTATTTGGTTAAATTTGATCATTCAGAGCTACAGTCTTAACAAAACATGTTTAATAGGCACAGAAATACCTGGAGCTGGAGTTGGTTTATTGACAACCGGGTTAGGAGCAGGAACCGCCACTGTTGACACATGTCCAATGATAATGATCAACATAATTGACAGGCAAGACTTATTGAACAACTATTACTACATTAGCAAAAGTAAAATCTTTAAACAAAATGGTTATATAGGATATATATATATATGTACCTGGAAGAAGCTGATTATATCCCCCATGACCACCATTTAGCCTTGCCAATATACCAAGGAGAGGAGCATTGTTATAAGTAGCTGGCTCGGTTTGCTCATAATTGTCTCTCTGATCAGCGAAGTTATCATAGGCATCAGGTCCACCAACAAGAGCTCCATCAAGGAGATTTGGATCACTACCTTTTCTGCTAAACCAAGTGGCATAACCTCCGCGGCAGCTGACGAATGAGGGATTAACCTTAATGGAAACAATTGAGGAAGCCCTGTGGTGCACTTGTCTTGGGTAATTGTTACCATAACCCACCAAGTAACTTGTGGCTCTTGGGTTGTCCCCGAGAATGTAATCCACCTGAAGGTTTTGAAGTATCAAGTATGTCAATTTGTTTGCATAAATGTGTACCATAAACTATACTTGCATTATTGCATGGAAGAAAAGATATCAAAATGCAAGTAAATTACCTGAGATTGAGCAAAGGAGAGAATCTGAGATGGTGAAACATTGCCTGAAGAACATTTCATTACTCTTCCAGCTGAAGCAAGATAGTCAGAGTAAGCAGTGGCAAGGAAGGAAGCACTGGTGACAAACTGCATATTGTTCCACCTTTGGCGGAAAATTAGGCCACCGGGAGTCTTTTGAACATTCCTGCTGCCCTTTCCAAGGCATGAACAGAGGAAGTACTCAGCCTTCTGCTGGTACCTCTCAAAGACTGCAGCATGGTGACCAGCTTTGCCTTGCATCAAGAACTGCAACAACAAGAGAGAGATAACAATGTGAATTAGTTAGAAAAACAATCTCTTTCATTTATAATTGTGTAATATCAAGTTGTATGTAACATTACTAGATGAAAAAGTATATACCTTGGCGACTAGAGTTTGAACCCCAGCATACTTAACATCCCAACCAAATTCAGTCATGCCCCAGCCAGTTCCACCCATTGCATCACCATTTTTGCCAAGGTAGTCCAAGTAGTACTGGTTGCCACTTGCTTGATACAACCATGCAGCAGCCCAGAGCAATTCATCCTTTGCGTACCAAAATCAATCAAATTAATATCATATTATTTGATATTTACTATTTAATATTCAAATTAGTAATTTTCCCAAGAGTTAAAAATAACTTACATTGTAGCCACTAACAGAACGGTAGTACTTTTGTGCCACAGTAATGCTGCTGTCATATTTTCCTCTGTATTTGTCCGCAAAATCAAACAGCTGAAATTTTTTTTAATAAAAAAAAAAAAAGAATGTTAGACATTAAGTGCAATTCATGTAATAGAACAAAAGTATTAAGGGTAATTTAGGAATCCGATTTTGATTGAAAGCAAAAGCCAGAAGAGGAAGATGGGATGTTTGGCCCCAGCATAGCACCGACAGGATTGGCACGTGACAAACGAAAAACTAATGGGTTACTTATGATCGTTTCAAAATGACGGTTGAGATGTGATTGTACTATAGATCTGTACGGTCATAAGACGCTACCAGTGATTGACGGGTAAAGTGCGCCCACGATCCAAATTATGCGCCGAGAAAAAACCTTACCCCCATTTAATTTTCAATTTCCAAGATGATAAAATTTCAAGTGATTGGAATTTTTAATTATTAAAATATTTACTTCGTATATTAACTTTTGTATATAATTTTATTAAAATAACTAGAAAATAAATTACTATGCTACAAGTCTACAACAAGGCAAAAGCAGTCATTTATGCTATAAATGCAAAAGCTAAATTGCGCCAGACAACTTGCACCGACCAGCCTGACAATAAAGGAGGCTAGCGTAACTACCTCTTTACTAAGGCAGTGGCTATCGTGCGCAACTACCACAACCGTTTCACTATACCGGTAAAGTTGTCCATTTGAAACYTATTTTTTTTCCTTTACTTCAAAAAGTTATATCCAATCAAAGAAATGATACCTGGTAGGAGTGGCGGAGGAGCTCGCTTGCATAGGCAGGGTTAGAGTGGCGGAAAACAAGAGAGGCGGCAGCCATGGCGGCAGCGGTTTCACCGGCAAGATCCGAACCGGGGTTACTTGGGTCGACCTTGTAGGCCCGCCTGTCAGTGGTCATATCCTCGGGCCTTTGCCAGCAATAGTGGTCAGTGTTTCCATCTCCTACCTAACCAGACAACCCATTGAATTACAATTGCATCAAACTTTAGACACAAACGAACAAACTAAAAAATTATATTAAATTAGCTTGACTGCTTGCTTTATGTATTAAGCTTCTCATTACTCACTCACTGCTCAGTCTCAGTTAGCATTGAGAACAAGCGAAACAAGAACCAAAATCAACTACTTGGGATCTGTTACTTTTACTGATTTCCCTCCAAAACAATATGTTAAAGAGTTGAAAGAGAACATTAATGAAGAAATAAAGGGTACCTCTCCGTAGAGGACATTTGGTTCGGGATGGGCTTTAATGAGGTAGTCAGTTCCCCACTTTATAGCAGCCATGGCGTGACTGAGTTCACCGCTGGCAGCCATTTGTTTTCCATATTCAACTACGCTCCACGACATCATGGTTATCGTGAATGCCATTGGCAAGCCAAACTTCACATTGTCCCCTGCATCATAGTAACCTCCAACGAGGTCCACCTAGAGAAGAAATTTACAAATTTTAGTCAAATTAATAAAAGCCAGAGTTGGTATCAACGGTGGAATGAGAAAAAGAAAAATATTTTCAAAAAAAATAAGAACTTACCCCACTTGCTTTGCCGTCGTTTAGGCCAGAATTGCCTCTCCAAGTGACTCTCTGGTTATGGGGGAGGTAACCAGATCTTTGAGCTTCGAAGAAGAGAATGCTCTTGGTCAAAGCCTGGCCATAATCATGGCCAGCAAAGACAAGAGGAAGACAGAGGAGCAGAAGCAGAGGAGTAATGCAAACGAGTCTCGCAACTTTCTCCATTTGAACGGAACTGAAATTGTATTAACAGAAATGGGTGAAGTGAAAGAGATCTGTTTTGCTGTTAAGTTTATTACAAAATGGGATTTTTTTTTTCTTTCACTCTCTAAAATACAATAGAGAAACTCATTTTCATAATTACCAATGCACAATGCTGGTATAATTTATTAGTTGAAGCTTTTGATAATCCTACCAGAAACAGATAACACTCTTAAAAGAGCGAAAAGGACGAGAGAGAGGAAGAGAGAGTTTTAGGATTGGGAATGAGGAGAGGAGCACAGGCCTCTATATATTGAGATTGGAAGGAAGGTCCCAAGAGGCCAGAAACTGGCAGGGATCAATAAATGAAAGTTTTTTAATTTGAAAATAATTTTCTATTTTTTTTTTAAATAATAATTTCACATTTGCGAAGTCTGAAAACGGTTGAGAAAAGAACAGAGTCATGTGGGTGTCCCTGGCTCTTCACTGGATGGGTCGGTGTGGATTTAATGTAATTTCTGGAAAATAAATTTTACAGTATGCTAGAAATGTGAAAACATAAATAAAGTTTGAGAGAGACACCGAGGATGATAAATTACCAAAACTAGAAAGGACAGTGGAAGGGTCAAAAAAAGGTCAGAAAACTCTCTGAGGTGTATCCAATATGAATTCTCCACGATGCCCTTGGAGCTAAGTGTCTCTTTTTTGGAAACTCAGTTGTAAATCATTCTTTTCTAACGTGTAAAACATGGATTCGTCAAGAACAGGTAACTAGTTTTGAAACTAGGTTGACCCAAAAGCAAGAATGAAAACCTTTTACGACTCCGAAAGTTATTCAACCAATCCGATGCTGATGGGGATGGGAATGGGATGATTATGATTTTACCCATCAAAATGATCAAATGAAAATCTTTTATTTTGATCTGAAATTTGAACTGCAATCCAACCTAACGCTTGCCATTATACAAGTGAAATATTACCCAAAAGTTACATGGTGAAGAAAAAGTTTAAGCGTGGGAAGTTGGACATGTCCATCCACTTTACCTTTTTGTTTCTTTAAGCACTTTCGTTTTGGCAGAAGCATAGGCGCGATTGAACGTATCAGAGTGCACAGATGATAGTGCTTGGTTGTTGATTTCATTGTCAGATGGCACTTTACATACGTGTAAATAATATCCAGGTCCAAATTTCTCGGACGATAAATAGTTGTATAGACTTCAATTTGTTTTATATTTGAAAGCATTAGCACGCATTTGCGAAATTTCGCGGCTAAAATGACTGGGGTTCTAAATAGGGTACCTAAGTTGTCAGCATAACATGTGAAGGTGCATTATCATCATGAATGCCGATTTGTTTAGGTTTGCAGCTGCTTTTATACCAAAAGCTGTATTATCATTTACGCAGCTCACAAGCCATTCAATACTTTCCCCTGCCCAGTCCCGCAATTATGGAAGCCATGAATTTTGAGGCCAATTCACATGCTTCCAAAGCTAAACAAATGCGATGTAAAACGAGTGTCTTATGGTTCTATTTGATCTTTTCTGCCTATTTTGAACGATTTTTTTTTTATCAAAATGTTGTATTTCATGCTTCTAAGTAGATTCATTCGTGATTTATCAATATTATAGATATTCAAAATTGATGAAATTATAGAAGGAGATGAATGGAAAACTTGAGAGGGAGCATGGAAACGTGGCCTTTGTAGTGTTTACACCTGGTTTCTGCAACAATGTCGCAGAAAGACTGACCTGTAACCGGGATTCGATAACCCGACAAGCGAACAAACAACGCTCACACTATTTAATTTTCTATCTGGAAATATTTTTTTTTAATTTTTATGTCCACCGACAGTAACCGGTAAAAAAACACTGTTTACACGAAGGTCAGATAAAATGGTACTCTCGTAATATAATAAAAAAACCATGTCTGGTTTGATATTTTATTTATTTTGTAGCTTTCGCAACTTAAAAAAAGAAGAAAAAGACAAGAGAAGATGTGGTCAAAAAGAGGGCTCCCATGTCAGAGTGCTTTATTCCCAACCGCAATCAACGGTCTCCGCCGAATAAGAGATAATAAATCTCTTTTCTTTTTTTAATTTTTGCTTTTTTAAACTTTTATAAAAGTGAAAAATTTATAAAATCGATGAGAAACAGAGGCTTAAAATACGAATACATCTTGACACGAACTGTTAGTCAAAGAGGCAAAGCCCCGTAATGACCGGTCTAACTCCGGTTTTGTTACGGTCACGGCACCAGTTTCCACCACTGCACTAACCGGCTGTCGTGTTTTACTTTACCAACCCTACATGGTAGCATTCCCAGACGAAACCTAGCTAGCCGGTAAGTTTCTTGAATTGTCGACTACCCTGGCCATCTCAGATCTTGCCACGTTTGCTCCTTAAGTGGGACCCATCTACTGTGGCAAGATATGGAAGATCTTCCCTAATTAAAAAGCAGATTAGTTTGTTGGAAAATTACCCAAACATCCATAAATTCTGGAAAACCAAATTTTAACCGTTGGGTTAGAAAGCAAAATAGAGAGGCTGTTTTGATATTAGGTTCATTTTTATTTATTTTTAATTATCTAACTAAATTGGATAAAAAACGTGCAAATAGGCTTCTGATATTGGTGTTAACATGAATGTCCGTCAACTCACTAAACAATGATCATTGATCCGTTGGTTGACTACTTGATTGAGCAATAAAAAAATTATGATTATGTTATTTTTGAAAATAACCCTTATAATTTAGTTATTTTCGTACTTATCTTTTATATTAAATATAAATTATTTAGTTTTAGGGTTTTAATTAAGATTTTGTTAAAATAAGAGGATTAACTCAAACTTTCATGGGTGTTGCAAATTTAAGAAAAGGAAAAGAGTATGTTAAGTTTATTAAACGTGGTAGATGCATAGTTGAGAGTTGAAAGCGTGACATTTAAAAGTCTACCAATAAGAAAACAGAAAGGCAAAGTCTTCCTTCCTTTCATAAGTGGAACTCTTGCTGTTGGTTGTGACCTTAAACAAATGTCCCCTAAAATCGTACCAGCTCTCTTTCTTTTCAATTTATTATGGGTTCCGTTTCTCTCTTTTGAAATTTAGGCATTCCCACTTGATCGTGGAAACTTGACCCATCCTCTACTTTGTTTTCTAACCAAAGTCAATAGGAATTCACATTACCAATGAGGGAATTAACTCTGACCCCCCAGTTAGATTTCAAGAAAATGTTTAACACCAACCTTTTATTAAACTAACATTTACCCCCTAATTTGTTAACAGACGTTAAAACAGATTTTTATAAATTAACAAAATACCATTTCTACCCTCATTTTCATTTCAGCATCTCTCTCTTCTCATCTCACACCACCATCATATTGCAGCCACTGTCCAAAGCCCCAAATCCACCATTACAACCCGCCATTGCAGCTGTCATTCCCTATTCACCACCA
>JANLJB010003749.1:0-16147 GCA_026212285.1 Bursera cuneata
ACACGGTGGAAGTTGACCTGACTCTGTCATTTGTACTATAAGTAATTTGAATCCATAGATTCCTCCATAAAATTTAGTAATTCATTAATTACTAAGTTTATATATGCTTTTCACTCAACTAATCCTTTTGTCTTTGCATGACAAATTTCATGATATTTTACTATTTATTATAGGGTCAGGCTATTGAGACTTAATTTTTTTGACTTAATTTCACACACCTTTTGATAACCGTTGATTTACTACAATCCATGGATGAAAAAGAAAAGTTTAAAAGTGATTTTTTTTTTTATACCAACTTAGCAACCTTTTTCACTATTAGATTAAAAAAATAAATGGCTATCAAAGAGTGTGTGAAATTAAGTAAAAAAAATTAAATTACAATAGCCTGACCCTTTATTATATATTGTAAATTATTATTTTTTAAAAGCAGTAAATAACAAGAAAATTGAAAGAGAAAAACAGCCACAAAATTTTTTTTTTTTTTAAATAGAATTTAAGGTTACATTAGATATATTATTATAGCAAAAACTTTTCATAAACTTTTTTTCTTCATCTTGCTTTTCTTTTCTTTTTTTCAACATTGTAAGTATAATCTTTCTAAATAAAATATAAACTAAATAACCTATGATATAATTGTAATAAATAAAAAATTTAATTCAATAAATTATATATTTTTATTACAATTTTACCTATTATTTAATGGGGGCGAGGTGACTCATGGAAATGGTTATGTAATTAGGTAAGGTGAGGTAAGGTCTTATTACAACGTGGGCCATTTCTAAATACACTTTTGTAGCTCAACCTCAGAGCTAATTTGGTTAATGGGTAAAGGTCGAATTAGGCCCAGTTTATCCTAGCCCACCACACATAATGGATTTTCTTCATAAGATCACCTTAATTGCGACTTGCTAGTAGCTTAATTTTAGCTCTTACGCTAGGTGTTTAAAATATCCGAACTTCCAAAATTGAGTGACATTGTTAAAATTTTTATTAGTTTTTATTTTAATTAGGATTTTTTTTATGATTTTCAATTTTAGTATGAATTTTATTGTTTTCATAATTTAGTCTCCGTTTATTATTAAGATTGTTAGTCATATGTAGGCTTTCTATTTTTATATCTTTTAAATGGTTTCAATAATCTTTAGAAAACTAACTTTAAGAATTCTTAGTTTTTTCGAGATTCAATATTATTCTTTTCGACGATACTAAGAGTTGAAAGAATAGTTTTAATTTTATGGCATGAAAAATTCTTTCACTTCACTTCTTACACTTCTTTTTTTTTTTCAAATATTCTTATCAATCGAAAAGAACATATATAATTCAAATCTATAGATTTAACCATCAACGTAAATAAACTTTTTCTTACTATAAATAATTGAGAGATATTAAAATTGCATTTCAAAAATTTTTATTTGGATTTTTTGTAGTTGTGAAATGCAAAATATACACGTGTTTGTTTCATGCTTTATTTTATCTTTCTAGAAAATGTAAAATCTTGTTTTCAGTTATTATATAACTAGAAATTAAGTAACAAAATAGAAAAAAATAAAATAATAAAACAACAACTTCTTACTACTTTTTCGTCAATTTTTTTGGATTCGTATGTCAATACCATAAAGCCCTTTTTTAATTGTTTTATTTCTTTTTATTGATCATCAAAAGCCATTATAATTTAATTTTCTAAAATTATTACTCAAAACGTTTTGTTATTGTCATTTTGCAATTGTTATTTGCAATAAATAATATATAATCGATTTTTTAATCTTGAAAATTCAATTTAAATTTTTTATTTTCATTTTTGGTTCATGTTTTTAAAATGAAAACACACAAAAAAAAAAAAAAAATAGAATTGCTGAACAGCCCTAATTACTTAATTAGAGTTTAGTAACAGAAGATTTCTTTGAGACTACGTACAAGAATTCAAAATGATAAACAAGGAAAGTATGTATACGCAGAAAAAATAAATAAATAAAAGGAAATGGCTATGACTAATAGAATTGTTTAAAATATGTTAAAAAAAATAATCATTAATTTATAAGGAAATTTTAGGAAACAAGATTTCTTCCCAACATCAAGAAGAACCAAACAATGTGTGAATTGTGATAGTAACTTGCAAATCATCCAAAAAAATTCCGTGGCCAAAATCTGAGTAGTGCCAACTCTGATGATGAAGCTGAAAGAAAATCTATCAAAAGTTAATTTCTCAAGTGAAGGGAAAATTAATCTTGTTGTAGATTCCCGATTTGAGCATCACATCTGATAATGAAGCTGAAAGGGTAAAAGAAATTCCAAACGAAGTCAAGGAAATGGAAACTATGATGGAAAATTATTCAAATTTAAGTTGAATTTACTACAAGAAAGATGGAAGCAATCAAAGACTGAACAAGGATTTTGCACATATAAGAAGTAGATTTTCGGAAAGAATATATATTGTTTAAAGAATTAATGTAAAATTTAAACATCTTTAATTTGTTACCAAAAAAAAAAAAAAACCCTTATGTCTTAATCTGATTTGTTTTCTTAATTTTGAGTTATTAATTAAGAGCTCTTAATGTACAATACATTTTTTCAGAATTTGTGTTCTCATCGTAGATTTGAAAGTCTATTATTGGTACATTCAAGTTATATTTGTGAATCAAATATCAACTAATCTACCTTGATGTTAATTAGATGTCGACCTCACATATCCATCGTAATTAATTTAACATGAACACCACAACTATTTTGGTAGATTGAGCCTACATAATCTAGAAGATTTCAATGATGTTATTAATTAAGCCTACTTAGAGCCTTGGATTTCAAATCAAAGGATGCAAGATTTCTTTTAAATTAATAACTAAGGGTAGAGTATTGCAATTTAAGTTTTTTTAACTTAATTTTAGACACTTCTTCATGAATTACAACAATCCATGTGTAAAAATAAATAAATAAATAAATAGATTAAAAAAATTAAAAAAATTAAAAATAAATTTTTTTAATACAAATTTAATATCAAAATTTTAAGTCAAATTTTTAAATTATAATAGCACGTGCGAATAACTAAATAAATAAAAGAAGAAGTGGGGGTTGGCTAACAGACGTCGCATTAATTTCTCTCTATAGATATATAGTCAATAAATCTACTTGTTTTGATACGGTAGAAATTATTTATAGAAACATTAATTTTCTCGACTAAAAATATGGACTTTGCTAAATTGCTGGTCCTAGCAGCCATAATTGGATCTCGGGGTAAATACATAGACACCCCCAAGGTTTGGTCTAAGTAACAAAYTCACCCCTGTTATTCACAAAGTAACATAAAGACCCCCATTTTGATATTTTAAGTAACATTTAGACCCCTATTTTTATGTGTCAAGACCCCCATGTTTTCCAATTCTGGGGGTGTCTATGTTGCTTTATTAATAACAAGGGTGAGATGTTACTTAGACCAAACCTCGGGGGTGTCTATGTATTTACCCCATTGGATCTCTCCCAATTGTGATTGACCATTTCATAAATAGAAAGATGTATTGGCTTGTTGGTGGTCTAATCCTGCAACAATTAATTTATTAGAAATGTTCACTCTAACCATTAGTCAAGTGATCACTTTTCCTTTGACCTGCTGTTGCCTCACAAAGGAGAGGTTACTTTAAGCAATTAACCACTCTGCAAGTCTCTCTCTGATTCTTTGTCAAACAAAAGACCAAAAATATTTATCAAAATTTATCGTATGCAGAAGGAAACCTGAAACCTGCCTCAGTTAAGGTCAAATTTTTTTTATCTTATTTGTCTATTAATACAACAAATCCAGTTTAACCGGCCTCTAAACAACCGATAGCCACGAATTTAAACATGTTAATATACCTAAAAGAGGCTTATCTTGCCGGGTTAGAATTTTTCTTCTCCAAAATCTTATCCACTGATTATCGTTTAATTTACTTGCAATTTTTGATCATCTTTTACCCTTTGTAATGGCGTGTTTTGTTTCCATGATGATCAGGATAAACTTCAATATTCTTAAATGACGAAAAAGAAATAAAAAAGAAGTTGGTTAATTTCTTTAATCAGCCTAAGTTAATAAAATCTTTATCAGTAGATCCCTATATAATGACTTAACGAGTGAGTCTAAGCTAGTCTCATAAATCGAAATGTACATCGGGAATTTACTTTGTAAAGCAAGAGTAATTTGATTTGTTTAGCTTTGTCTATTCTATTAATTTTAGCTTTTACATGAAATTCTTCGCAGGCTTCAAATGAAGTAGACACAAACAAGAAAAGTCTTTAGTGAGATAAACGTTCCACGTAATCCATCTGATATCTAGTAAAATTCTATTTATTTTAGAAATAACTAGTAATAATTGTATAATATTATTAGAGAGTAGATGACATGATATATTTGTACTACTCAAGCCTCATTTATAGAAAAAAATTATCTACCCATGAAAAGGAAAAAAAAAGATAAAAAAAGTGTTATTATATGTATCACTAGACGTTCATTCTTCTAACTACATTTATTATTAAATATTTTTGAGAATTTAAATTAATCCAAAATATGTGAATAACTTTTAAAAATAACATATCTGTAGCTAACACAAAGTTTAATGCTTAATTACGTGAAAAGTGCAATTAAATAAAACAAGTAATTTATATTACAATTTGATAAAGCTAGTGATTTACAACTGAAAGAAGAAAAATTCATTAGGACACCGTATAGTAAGCTATTGAAGTTCTATAGGTTAATATAGATTTTCTTTCAAAAATATGAAAATTTGTCAATTAAATTTTGAATAGGAAGTGTAAGAACAATATAAAGAATATTTTTTGGAGGTGTATATAGTTAATCTCCTTAAAATTCAACAAACTCATTGGCCTGCTATGTATTACATAAAAGTAACACCAAATAAGGAACTACGTATTTTATTTGGAGAACTTTATAATTAGCCGGTCAAAAGTCTTGAGTGCACAATTTTTCTTCATTAAATGATATATAAAAATTATACTGATAATTTCAAGTTTCTGGCCTAACTTGCTACATTAGTCATTTTTCTGACTTAATAGATGCCAAGGTGGACTCATTAACAGACACAAATTTCATTATAATTAATTTCATTACAATTAATGTCACTTTCATATTTCTTCCTTTATTTCTCTTCTTTCCTATTTGGATTGCCAAAAATATTTTTTTTTAAACGCTACTAGATCCTCAAATTTTAGTCTTACCACAATATTACTTTCTTGTTTTGACTAATGGGAATTTGGAAATTTCTTGGCAAAAACCTTTTTTTTAACATCCTTTTTCCGAGTATATGATTCAAGCCCATCTTCTGTAACTAATCTTCTACCCACCTTGAAGGGGTAAATAGATTGAATTGAACGTTCAACGAACATAAATTAATATATAAAAAATAATAATAATAAATAAATAACAACCCAATTTTCAAAAACCCCATTTTTTATGTCATAATTTTAACTAATATGGTGAATTTTAGGCAAGGATTTGGAAGTTGGGGAAGTTAAAGATGAAGATTATCATTCCAATATGTAACCATTAAAGGAAACCAAGTTGAATAAGAAAACGTAAAGTTGAAATTTGTTCGAAGAAATTTGGGAGGGATGGTTGGTTTGTTGTAAAGGGATACATATCCAAAAATATTTAGAAATTCAATAAAGTAACTTGTAAATAGAGAGAATGAGGTAAGATTAGGAGAAAATCACCGGCAAGCTCTACTATCCTCTTAACTCCCCCATTGACTAGTGAAGCCTAATGAGGTCATTTGTGTGCTGTAATCCAAAGATAGAGACCTTGCTGGCTGGCTGAGAAATTTTCTGGTTGGATAATTTGAAGAGATTAAATAAATAAGTCTTTTTCCAAGTATTAATTATTAATAAAGGGCCATCCATGAAACGAAACTCAGATAATATAATATCTTTGACGAAAATGAGAAAGTCAGCCTTGTAATTTTGCAGCTAATTACTTGCGTCTTAGAGATTCATGAGAGCGCTGAAGCTTCTTAAACGTCACCAGTCGTCAGTGAAGCTATAGCTCAAGGCTAGTATTCTGTCAACTTAATTTTTTTTTTGACGCAATGCATTTATTCATGTGTTTATAAGTTTATCGACACAATTCAACATATGTCGGCAGCCTAGAGCTAGTAATGATTAACTAATTCCTAGAAAATTTTTGGCAATTGTGATAGATTTATTAATATTAAAATTCTGAAACCAATTTCTTAAAAATCCGTGAATAGAACAATACTATTGATTTCAAGTTAGTTTCTCAAATTGTGTATCCCGAGTGAAATATTTTGATTTATTCTTGTAATTTAGATGTTAATATTACAAATAACTTACGAAGTTCATAATATATTAATTGAGATGTAAAAGCCGAGATAAAAATTCAAAAAATATAATATTATTCTTTGAATTAAATTCAATAGAATTTATCAAAAATTTATCTTGTAAAATGAATCATCCGGAGAAATTTTAATAAGCCTGCATTTGTATAAATTCATGGAAGGATATATAAACGTATATCTAGTCACAATACCGACTAAAGTTTAATAAACTCAGTGACGGTGAGGAAATCCAAAATCTTGTCTAGTAATTAATGTCCTTGAAGCAATTTAAGACATGACATGAAGACACAATCAACAATAAAAATTAGGTAACCTGTTATGAAATGATTTGAATTGTTGACAATTAATGGAAAATCTCCACACGTAAGTGGTAAGCAATCATACTACTTGTGACGACGCATGAAAGATTCTGTTTTTATTTGAATACGAGTTTCTTTAAAATTTATAGTCAATTCAAATTTCAGAGAACATGTTAATATTTTTTAATTTGGCTGGTTATCCATAATATATATATTTTTTTTTGAGTTGGTGTTGATACTAATTATTATAAATCTAATCATTTATTATTTTGAATATTTGTTTTCCAGTCTCAAGTTGCGTATCCCATTCATGCTGATGCTAATTAGTCAATTAAAATTAGGCATGAATGGATAGATCAAGTTGTTTTGTGATGAAAAAGATTTAAAAAATTGTAGAGAATAAATAAATTAAGAAGAATATGTGCCCTTTTCC
The DNA here is from genome assembly GCA_026212285.1 of Bursera cuneata. Classification (NCBI taxonomy): domain Eukaryota; kingdom Viridiplantae; phylum Streptophyta; class Magnoliopsida; order Sapindales; family Burseraceae; genus Bursera; species Bursera cuneata. The sequence continues at coordinate 7,068 of JANLJB010003749.1, forward strand.
CAAATTTGAATTAATTTTCTAACACCAATTAAACAGCTCGAGACCATCATATTTCTTTAATGTATGCATATTCGATATATAGGTTAGAATAAATAAAAATATAATTAAACAAAAGGTTGAAACTTTATTTCATATTATTTGGGTATTATTAATCTGTAACTTCACCTTTAAAATTTAATTTATTTTCTCTCCTTTCTATATCTTTCATATTAACTAACAATTATATTTACTCAATTTGCTCAAATGAAAATTAGATCAGAAGAAGATTCTAATCCTTAATTGATATATGTGTGTACAAGAAAGCCAACTCAATAATTAATGAGGTTAAAAAGTGCACCATTCAAAATATTGACTTTAACTAATTTTAATTAATTCAATGTTATAGATACTGGGATACACAGAATCGGAATTTCTGGTTTCAGGACTTGGCTCAGAACTTATTTTAATGGAGTATTAGGTATTCAAATCTTCTCTATTTCTCAAGCAAAGAAGAGATATCTAAATATAATATTAATAATTGACATGCATGCATGCATAGCTTGGGAAACACAGCCGACGAACTCAGCCATGATGTGGGTCAGTAAGAAAAGGGGTATATATACATTGAGGTAACATACGCGAGAGGCAGTGACAACTGACAACATCAATGATATGGCAAAGGTGGGTTCAAATTTATTCAAATGCGGCCACATTCTATCTCTACGCTAGAAGGAGTCTTGAAATTTGGATCGATGTTTACGTCAAGTCTTTGTCTCTCATGTATCAATGGCTTTGGTAAATGAATGATTTGTAACCCTTACTTGGTCTTCTTTATTATTAACTGTCAATTACTTAATTTTGCCCTTATCATCAGCAACAACTTTGATCTGGTTGAGCGAAATTAAAGTACTGGCGCATCATATATACTTTAAAATAAACAAATAAATGATGCCAAGAACAAGAAACAAACTAATGCATGAAATCCTATATAATAAAAGAGTAGTTTGGTGAAAGGGAGATGAACTGTGCAATGGCGACACTTAAAAAGATTAGTTGGGGATTGATTTATCTGAAAGATCTCGAAAAGCATTTCCCATTAAAAAAATAAACAATATGGCCAAAATTTCAGGTATCTTGATGATGTTAGACGGCTGAATTGGGAAGCATTTACAGAGGCGGCTACAAGACCAGAGCCCCTTCTTTGGAGTAACGGATTCGCAATTTCTTGAACAAATCTTCCCGAGAAGAGAGTATATATTGATAAATGTTTTAATAATATCCAGTTCAGGTTTAATTAATTGTTAGTTGACAAACTGTAACATTACTTGTCAGAGGAAGCAACAACTCAATCTCTGCCAACCTCACTTGCCATTCTATGCTCTTTCTTTATTTCCGTAGACATTGGTGAGGGGAAAATAGAAAATTCACCTCCATTAATTTTCTTCATGACTTGTCAAAGGATGCAAAAACTCACTGTCGACCTCCATTGTCACCAATGCAACTTCCCGCTCTTCATCTACACTGGATAACTCTTCTCTTCTCCTTGAACATCACAACTTTTGGTCCGCATGTTATCTTCTTCTTCTTGTTTAATGTGAGATTAAGTTGAAATGCATCAGTCAGCGTCAGTGGAGTAATAGATTTCTGTAGAAAATCTATTTTTTCAAGGCAGCTAATGCAATTTCGAAGTCTTCTCTAAATTTAATTTTATCTTAAAATTAGCAGACATGAATTGATTTCCCCTTATAATTATTTATTCATACAGTTGCGCTGATTTGGTCATAATTAAAGACACAAAAGAAACTTCGGCTAAAAAACTTTGTTCGACTATAAACGCACAAATAAATAATTATTTTGTAGTTACAAAAATTTCCCTTCACCGTTTTAAAATTTTATTTAATTAAGATATAAACATAGACCTTGCATTAATTCCAATGATAGTTATTGTCACAGCGTGGAATTTTTTATAGAAATGTTTCCTTCTCTATGTTGAATTCTGAACATAAATATCAATTCTGAATTCGATTTCTCTTCTCCATAAGCATCTATTGCTCATTGACCACCTCCTTCTTTCAACCACAATTTTCAAGCAAGTCACCGTGCTGCCAAAGTTTAGACAATATATTGTTAAACATAGAAATGAAACCCCAGAACATATATTTTTTCCACTTGACAATAATATATATAATAAAAGTATTATTGTAAGTTTCTGAGGAAGAAGCATGCTAAACCTATATTATTTTATATATAGCTCGTTATAATCACATCAAAATCAGTCGTTAGAAGTGGGTTACGGCTTCGGTCCCACGTTCAAGACTGAATAGTTTTCGTGTGTCGATATGCTTAGAACAAACATCTAATTAATTTAAATTCATATTAATAGTTGTTAAGGGAGGTTTCTTCTGGATTTGTTCCAAAGAAATTAAAGTGTGTTGACCCTTTTGTTATGTGCCAAATGTAACCTACTCTTGATACTGGTTTAACTTTGTTGCCGATGTGTCCTCTCTCGGCAGCTTGAATTATACGTACAGAAGGTGGCAAGCTGCAGTGTTGTACGTATTAGTCGCCATTTGCCTTGTTAAGTAATATAAGTTGAAATTTTGGCACGTACTTGCATGGTTACTAAAATACCCTCCGACCACGAATGCATATACTTAATTAATTATAGTTTCTTTCGAAGAAAAAGAAAAAAAACAGATTTTGTTTGCGTTCATTGAACCTTAACATGTATGAAGTAACTGTGGTATAAAGAAGTCAATTAGGATTATATGTTAATTAATTAATAATAATATGCTTTAAATTGCGAATGCCAACAAATTATGATATATAATCTAACTTGAGGTACACACACGGTACATTAAAATGCACAAATAAATGTCATTTTAGAACATACACATGCATTGAGTGTTGGTGATGAACCGGTTTAAGGTCTTTCTTTTTGGCTAGCTTCATTTAGGTCAAGCTTGATCTTGAATAGTCAAATATATACAAATCCAAGTTTTATCTTGATAAAAACGAGCAGAACAATCAAATATAACCTCGACATTTTGGTCAATTATAACAGAAATTGTACACAATTGCCAACAGTTTTTCATACCTAATCTTACACAAGAATAAATCACTCCTAAATAAGGTAAATTCACCACCATTGGAGGATACAAATTCATAATCAAATAAATAAACATATATACATTTATAAATTCATCACCATTGGAGATACGAATTCATATATATATATATATATATAATTGCAGTTACAATTAAATAAGTTGGAATACTTTTTATAAGATACAACATGAACAAAAGGATATATTAGTAATTTCAACCAACGATGAATACTCAAACACAGATGTCAATGACATCTCGTGGGGAAATTTAATGCTTCTCCTTTACACTAAGCTTTATGATCTCACAGACGTCACTTAGGCCTTAGCCGCTTTCTATTTAAGCAGCCTCTAACTACTAGATTTCCAAGTTTCCAACGCTTATCCCTTTCCTTAATCTTCTATTCACAATCTAATCAAAGGTTTGAAACTCTTGCTCTCTCTCTCTCCGATTTCTTCAATTGTATGCCGACTTAATTGCAATGTGATAAAAATGAACATGTAAAATTTCTTCCAAGTTTATCATTTGAGAAACTATCTAATCGATCATCCACCTCTATGCATGCAGGGATATCGATGATGGGGAGATCACCAAGTAGTTCCGACGATAGTGGCCTAAAGAAGGGGCCATGGACTCCAGAAGAGGATAAAAAGCTTATTGATTACATTCAGCAACACGGCCATGGAAGTTGGAGAGCACTTCCAAGGCTAGCTGGCTTGAACAGATGTGGAAAGAGTTGTCGTCTGAGATGGACTAACTATTTGAGGCCTGATATCAAAAGAGGAAGATTCTCTGAAGAAGAAGAGCAAATGATCATCAACCTCCATTCAGTTCTTGGAAATAAGTAAGTTCCTCTCAGTACTCTTTTACTGGATATATCCTATTGCTTAAATATCATGTAAACGATAATTATTTTCTACTATACACGCTTATTACACTTCTAAACTAAGAATCTAAGATTAGGAAAGCTCAAAACCTGACCAGTTTGTAGTTGTTAAAATGATATTTGTAGTCAAGATATTAGTTAGTAAAATAATTATTGTTTTTTTTTTCCTTTGAAGGTGGTCTGCAATAGCAACACGTCTTCCAGGGAGGACTGATAATGAAATCAAGAACTTCTGGAATACCCATCTGAAGAAAAAGCTTCTCCAAATGGGAATCGACCCAGTCACCCACAGGCCAAGAACTGATCTTAATATACTTGCAAATCTGCCACAGTTGCTTGCTGCTGCCAACTTGAGCAACCTGATGAGTTCTCCTTGGGACAACGCGCTCAAGTTACAGTCAGATGCCACCCAACTTGCCAAAATCCAATTGTTGCATAACATACTTCAAGTCCTAAGCGCTGGTCCTACTCCAAGTATGGATGCTATTAGCCTTCTCGGGTCGTCATCTTTACGAGACAATCAGCTGTGTGACTTGCTTCGGACGAATTCTCATCAATTTGAAGGAAATGGTAATTCTCAGTTTGGTTTGGCTCCACAAGAACCCAACCAACTCCTTTCTAATCTACTAAACTTTGAATCCCTTCAAACACAACTTGGAGATTATCAGCCTATGAAGGACTCACAAGGTTACACCAACACTAACAATACCCAACTTGGTTCCTCATATGCCAGTATTCCAACGTCAATTCAACTTCCGGCATTAGTTTCAACCTCTCCACACGAGTGCTCTACACATAACCAAATCGAAACCAAGATTAAACCAAATGATATCTCCGACCCTTCATCCACTTCAACCACCTTTGAAGCTTGGGGAGATCTTATCGACGATGAAGCAAGTCACTCTTACTGGAAAGACTTTATAGAGTAAGCATTTCTCTAGTCAAAAGTTTCTCTTTCTCAACAGCTAGCTAGCACTATTTCCTTTTTCTGAATATCCAAGTATTTTCTCACCTAGTTTCATTGAATTAAAACTTCTTGTACGTTCTCTTCACTATCACTTTCTAATATGTCAATGTATTGTTTGCAGCCAAGCATCGTCACAGCCGTGGCCAAATTCAGACTGAATTTCACTTCCAGATGCTTGGATATCATCAGGAGTCTTTATAATTAACCATTTGTATTGTATAAAATACAGTTTGTTCAATTGTGAGTTGCTTTACACTACCTTTTAAAATAGGTAATTAGTGTATACAGAACGCACCATTGTATAAAATAACTTTGTAAGTGACCTCATATACTACATAGCATATCTTATACTATTCTTGGTGTTCATTATTTGTAATAAATCCAACTTGTTACACTCAATTTCCTCTTAGCATCATGAACAAGAGTTGCTTGATTCCTCTAAGGTACATGTCAAAGTAATACTATAGCTAGCAACTCGATAAAATAATCGAGATAGCTGAGCTAGATATTGTCTACTATAGCTGAATATAAAATAAGTTAGTTGTAGAGTACATAGGACACGGAATTGACATGTAAATTATACACAATTTCTTAAATTAGAATGAGGGATTTGACCTTTGATAAGAGAAACTCATGTCAAACCATCAATTACGTGGACAGTCACAAAGCCATGGACAATAATCTCTAATATGTTTGGATCGTGTCTCTCTCTGATGTGGATATTTGAGAGTAACCCCAGATTAATGGAATAAAATATTATGATCATCAAATGTTAACAAATAGATAGTTATATCTGCCTTCTCATAAAAAGTCAAGACTATTTGTTACTGATTAGGTAAGAGTAGTACTTCCTTTTGATACAAGCCATCGATGCAAAACCAAGCTAGGACATTTATATATAAATCTAATTCTCTCTAGCTCTCATGATATCATATCCTTTCTAGAACAACAATGGTCAATTATAAGCTATCATAATATCGTCGAAAATTTAGCGTGCTCCATTACCAATGCTTCGTTTTTTCAAGAGCAGTTCTGCCTCACATTTTTCTCTTGAGATAGAATAAATAAAGGCCTATATGAACCACATAATTAAAATTGTAATTTGTAAATATATATGATATAATAAGCTTGAAAGAAATCCCAAATCACAAGGAAGCGTTGTCCTGGAAGGGACGATACCATGTTTATTAGTAGGTACTTTATTGACCTTTAGAACACAACTAATCTACCTACCTTGCCAAATATATGCTCAGATTCCAACCTAAGCTCTCTATTAATATATATATACACACGCAGACAAGGAGATAGTCAGAGAGATCAGGTAATGTTTGTGATGTCTCATTGCAACACATGATTAAATTGTTTCCTATGAGCATTAAAATATTTTGGTGCAACAGTTCCTATTTAGTATATAGAAACTTTTTTTCACTAAGTTTTGGATTTTTATCTTTCTCTTTCACTAAAATTCGGATTTTTTTCTCTCTGTGTTTGTTATATCTCCTCAAATTAGAAGACAATTTTCCGTTTTGTGAAATTGAAATAAGTTGAAAATAGAAAAGGAACTCAACTCGAATCTGAGGATTCTGCATTAACATGAATTAATTAATGGTCAGAGATATATAAGTCATAAACGGAAATTCTCTTAGATATGATCACAAGCAATGCTTTGGCAGTAAGGAAACTAACATGTAGACAAATTATAATTACGGTTTTCCCTTTTTTATTAAAAAAAAAAAAACTTATATCTGCTCTTCTGTTAATTATTTAATTATCTTGCAAGATGTGTTTTTCACATCTTTCAGCCACATAGCAGCAACCCATAAATAGGTTAAATAAGATGCCTTATGACAATTCTAGCCAGAAGCTTAGTTTATGCACTCATTACACCATTTTGACTGTGAACTGACAACTGAGTATCATGGTACTTTAATTAGATATAATAAAATAAAGAATTAATCTAAATTCCCCCACCCCCTCTCTCTCTCTTTCCAAACATATATCTCTCCCCCTTAACAAAACCATTAAAGAAAAATGGATTAAAGCCTAACAAAGGAATTAAATATCTCATAAGTAGCTGGATTTTTTTTAGATACACCAAGAGAGAGACTTGGTAACTACACAGTGTATATAAAATAAAAGCAAATCAACTACCTATGATGTGCCAAAGCAAAATTAACACTGAAATAAACACGAGATAAACAGATTATTTGAAGAGGCTATGACGCTTTGCGCCAAGCGAGTCGCTCGATAAGATTAGTTCTACTAAAGTATTGGAGATCAAGAATAGATATGAAAACCCTATTTTCGGCTATCACCGTGACACCATCTACAATTCGAAGAGTTAATTAACTAGGGAACGGAATCTAGATATGATATATCATTGTCGTTAGAGAGGATCAAAGCGCAGAAATTGTGAAGTTTGGTGGAAGATATGCCAAAGGAATAGAGGCAAAACAGCGTTGCTTAGAAAAGCCTGCTACTGCCATTCCTTGTCATAAGCAGTAGTTATTTTATTAGGTTTAATTATAGCAGCCTTATCATGTAAACATCGAATTCAACTAAAACTTCATTGAAATCCCCCCATGATAGCTGCAGGCAAACTAACACTAATACGTATTAGTTATGCTATGGGACCTCATCATCTAATTCATATTAAAATTCAACTAAAATNTGTTGAAAAGAACTTAAATATTAATGTTAAACCCACACCTACAAGCTTAAGTTTTTAGAAAAGTGGCAAACTTAACATGGTATCAGAGCAAAAATCCTAAGGTTCGAACCCTCGTGATGCGAATTAAGAAGAAAAAATATTGGCCCACTTGTAAGACCCAAAAAAAAAAAGGCTACTTAATTGTGAGGTTTGACCAATATGTAAGACCCAAAGAGAGGCCGAAAAAAAAAAAAGGCTACTTGTGAGATTTGGCCAACATGTAAGACCCAAAGAGAGGCTGCATGTGAGATAAAGATCCACGTACAAGAAGCATGTGAGATGTCCTTGCACGTGAGAGGGAGTGTTGAAAAGAACTTAAATATTAATGTTAAACCCACACCTACAAGCTTAAGTTTTTAGGAAAATGACAAACTTAACAAAAATATCATCAACTTGATGCGAGAAATGACAACCATTATTCTCATCATCAGTTATAGTACGTAATTTTACTGACTAGTATTTTCATGACTCNCATCAACCCCGTGCATGAAAGAATTCATGAATCATATTTGATCTCTGTATCTAGTAGCCACACTTTACCATACATCTTAACCATCAATTACTAAGTATTACATGCATAATACTGTTAGGGCTAAAAGATTGTTTGAAATATTGTAGTTAAACAGTTGTTTACCGGCTTATGAAATTTTTATATTAATGGTTTCTAAACAAGAGATATTAAAACCAAAATGACCTAACAGTTTAGTGTTTCAATCTCTCTATCTCATACCTATTAAATAATTAGATCACAGTACATATAAACTGCTTTTTTTTTTTTTTAATTTTATCTTACCTATAAATGCTTAGTACTTAATAATGTGCAGATGCAACAGTAGGAAACCGGAATGGTAAATGTGCATATATTTTGATTTATATATTTTTTTAGCTTAAGATTTGAACGAAAATTCATAACCAAAGAATAAAAATTGTCGCTTAGTTTATAATGATTTTCTGACTCTGCACATATCTCAACCATACGTGGATTTAATCAAATGAATGATTATGAACTTGTTTAAATTTTGTATATAAGTCAAATTTCAAATTAAATCAAAAGATCCAAACTGTTTTCTGAAAAGAAGACTTAAAATACGAACTTGAAGTACAAATCTCCATGAAAGTTGCAACTCTAACATTGTGGAATTACGACATAACGTTCATAGAGATATCCTCACATTTTAATCCCGCCAAAGAGAGATCACATCAAGCTATATAGTAAAAGTTAAGGTGATAAGGTCATTGAAGGCAGTATAAGCATGGTAACAGAAATTTTAGTTTAAGAGACTACTTTACATGTTCGAATTTGTGCGGTAATTAAAGGGAGTAGAAAATGAAGCTAATAAAACGGTAGCATATTAGTTGCTTAACCTGGGGGAAAAGCAATTTACTTTGCTCAAGTTTTATAAATGCAATAACCTGATGAATACACTCTCCTT
>JANLJB010003757.1:1067-19959 GCA_026212285.1 Bursera cuneata
TATATATATATATATATATATATATATATATATATATATATAAATTATAGTTTTATATTTTTTCTAAACAATTTAAAAGTAATAATTTATTTTGACATTTTAAAATATTGAACGAATATATTATATATATTAATATTATATAATAAATCTCAAAAAACAAATGACATGTTTTTTAAGAACAAAAAAAAAAAAAAAAAAAAATAATAGAAGNAAAAAACAAATGACATGTTTTTTAAGAACAAAAAAAAAAAAAAAAAAAAATCATAGAAGAGAATTGTTAACTTGGGAGAACCTGAAAACTTCTAAACTAGCTATTCCAATCTTATTTATTTCTTACATTCTAATAAATTTTATAAAGTTATATATTTCTAACATTATATTATATTTTTATATTTTTTTAACGTAATATTTTTATTTCTTATAATGTTGAAATAAAATAAAATAGATATTATACTTTTATATTTTTCTAAGAAATGTAAAATTAATAACATTTAAAAATATTGAATAGATATATATTTTTTAATATTATATGATAAAATTTTAGGGAACAAGTGATTTTTTTTTAAATACTTAATAAATGCTTTAAAAAAATAATATTTATAAAAAAGTATGAATCAAATATCATTGGAATAGCTAGTTTAGAAGTTTTAACGTTATTCTAAGTTAACAATTCTTTTCGTTGAAATGATTTTTCACTAAAAGTTTTTTTTTTTGTTCTAAAAAAAGTCATGTTTTTAGAGATTTATTATATAATATTAAAAAATATATAAAATATATTTATTCAATATTTTAAAATGTTAACATAAATTATTATTTTTAAATTATTTAGAAAAATATAAAAATGTAATATATATGTATATGTTAAATTTTTTATAACATGAGGTTTTGTAATAATTAATGAAACTTGTCTTAGACCCTTTATTATTTTTTAAATTTTTCAATAAGACAAATAAGGGTAAAAAATGTCTTAAAAATAATATAGGGGTGCCTATATATTCATATTAAGGGTAATATGAATACATAGGTATTTTTTTTCATGTATTTATTTTATTACTCACATGAAGTCATATCAATTGCAGTACAAAGTTGAGATATAAAATTTGTATACATAGCATTATTTTTAAAATATTTCAAATTTGCTTGTTTGGATCTTATTACCTCCCCTATTACTTTATATATTTATAAGGGTTGAGATGTTTAAAAAAAAAAATTCAAATAAATTTTTATATTAATTTTTAGTCATTCAACCCATCTACTAAAATATTAAGAATATTGAGATTATCAAATATGATTTTTTTTTTAAATCTTAAATTTCAATTATAGGATAGAATGAAATAAAAAATTAAAATTTACATTAAAATATCTCTAACCCATTTATCTCATATAAAATCTTGCGTGAAACTTACAAAGAAAGATAAAAAGAAGGAAAGAAAGACAAGAACGAAAACCATGGAGTCAGATCAGGTGGTGCCATTAGGGTTTCGGTTTCACCCAACGGAAGAAGAACTTGTGAAATATTTTCTTGAAAGGAGAATTAGGGGAGAGCTATCGGCATGTAAGGAAATTAGTGCAGTCTCCACGCATTATTCACAATCTTGCGTGAAACTTACAAAGAAACAAAAGAAAAGAAAACCTCATGAAATTATTAATTATTAGTTTACTCTAATTTCTCACATCATTGATTTTTTAATAGAATAGAGTTAATGAATAATAACTCTCATTCGTATGGTTTCAATAGCTTGATCGACCAATAAAATAACCTCATGAAAGATATAATGTATTTCTTAATTTTTCATAGGGAATGTCGTATTAACTTTAACTTGAGCTTTTACATCTAATATATATATATACACTATACTCACCAATTGCATGAATGGCAAGGTGTGTGGTAGGAAGGATGAAGAAACCATACAAATCATATTTATCGCATTTTATCTATATAAAATAATAATAACAAAGATGAAAACTTAGGTTTTTTTTTTTTATAATCACCAGAAAAAAAGTTTTGGATCATTTTTTTTTTATCGTTTGTATAAAATTATAAGGTGTTTCACTGTATTTAATTGGAAAATAAGATTAGAGACAATTTGGAGATTCATTGTTAGGTGAAATATTATTTGATTATGAATAAAAGAAAGTTTAGAGTTTTCTAGTACCTAAATCTTCTATTTATGAAAATGTTATGATAGTTAAATTATGAAACAAGATCAATATTATATGATATTGATATGCATTGTTAGAATTTGTAATCCTCATATGTTTTGACATCTTTTATGTATGTTTTAAATGCCAAAGAAACCAATTTACCTTCGACTATATTTATCTAAGGAGGTTACTTATTGAATGATCAGAGGGAGTGTCTTGATTGTAAGTTCATTGAAGTTTGTAAACTATTAAATTACTTAGTTAATTCAAGTTCTTGGTTGGTTGTAGATGTAGGCATGGGAGCCGAACCACGATAAATCCTTCATATTGATTCTTTCTTTTTTATTTTATTGTTGATTTGATTAGTTATCATCACCAAACAATTCCTAACAATCAAGAATATTTTCTTTTTAAAATTTTATAATTAGTTTAATTTCATCAAATATTTATTTATTATTTTGATTGGTAGATATATAATCCACTTAGTTATTGGTTTCTTATTATATAAATATAGATTATATTATTTAAATACTTAATAAATGCTTTAAAAAAATAATATTTATAAAAAAGTATGAATAAAATATTATTAGAATAGCTAATTTAGAAGTTTTAAGGTTATTCCAAGTTAACAATTCTCTTCGTTGAAGTAATTTTTTATTAAAAGTCTTTTTTTTTTTGTTCTATAAAAAACATCACTTGTTTTTTGAGATTTATTATATAAAATTAAAATATATATAAAATATATTCGTTCAATATTTTAAAATGTTAATATAAATTATTATTTTTTAAATTGTTTAGAAAAATATAAAAATATAATATATATATATATATATATATATATATGTATATGTTAAATTTTTTGTAACAGGAGGTTTTGTGATAATTAATTAAACTTGTCTTAGATCCTTTATTATTTTTTTAAATTTTTTAATAAGACAAATAAGGGTAAAAAATCTTAAAAACAATATAGGGGTGCCTATGTATTTTAGTCAAACTTTAGGGGTATTAAGTTACTTTTTTAAATATTGAAGAGATTTTATTACTTTACCCAAATGTTGGGCGTCTCTATTATTTATCCTTGCATACAAATGTAACTCACCACCACGGGTCCGTCAGTGGTGCCATAATTCCATTGCCAACAAACCACCACCGTTAGTGTAAGTCAAACAAAGCCTTGGCATACCTCTTCCACCATAATCCTTACTACATGTTGATGCCAAAACCATCACCAACACCACAATATTTTGCATGGCGACCCAGACTAGGAAGAATTCTGTCGATGGCAAATTAACGGTTTCATCAATAAAAGGTGATTTGTGATGCATTTCTAGAATATTAGGAATGTGTTGGATAAAGGGTGATTTCTTGTGATGGATGTATTCGAAAATCTTAAGGGTAATTTGTGATTATTGTTCATTAGAATATAAGTAACGCTATATATACAAAGTTTGTATTCCAACCGTAATGTAGCATTATGTGAGTGATAATATGAATACATCAGTATTTTTTTTTTTCATGTATTCATTTTATTACTCACATGATGTCATATCAATTGTTGTACAAAGTTTAGATATAAAATTTGTATATATAACATTCTTAAAATATTTCAAATTTGCTTGTTTGGGTCTTATTACCTCCCCTATTACTTTCTATATTTATAAGGGCTGAGATGTTTTAAAACAAAATTTTCAAATAAATTTTTATATTAATTTTTAGTCATTCAACCCATCTACTAAAATATTAAGAATATTGAGATTGTCAAATATGTTTTTTTTTTTTAATTTTAAATATCAATTATAGGATAGAATGAAATAAAAAATAAAAATTTACGTTAAAATATCTCTAACCCATTTATCTCATATAAAATCCTAGCGTGAAACTTACGAAGAAAGATAAAAAGAAGGAAAGAAAGACAAGAACGAAAACCATGGAGTCAGATCAGGTGGTGCCATTAGGGTTTCGGTTTCACCCAATGGAAGAAGAACTTGCCATGGCACCATGGCAAATATTTCAAGAAACTCATAACCATCCCATAAATATTTGGTATTGTTTTACAAGGTTGAAGAAGACTAGCAAGAGAAGGGTTTCAAGGATCGCTGCATGTGGAACTTGGCATGGTGAGACTTCTGGGGTGGAGATATTTGATACTCAAACAAAGAAAGCGATCGCGCTCAAGAAAACGTTTACATTCAAGACAAAAGCAAGTGTTGTTGGAGTTGGTTGTAATAAGAGAACGGGATGGATGATGCATGAATACTCCTTGATCGGAGAAGAGAGTTGCTGTCGTGATATCGTTCTTTGTAAAATAAAAAACAAATTGAAAGATAAGAGAACCAAAGATCAATGCATAAGCGGGGACCAAGCTATCCTTACTGCCAACCCTAATATTGATATCCACGAGAGTCCTAGAGAGAGTGATCATCAACTGCTTCAAATGTGCCGTTTGCCTATGAATACTGAATATACAGCACGGCCATTCAATGTACTGGGAAGTGACAGTATCGATTATCGTGTTCAAACAAGTGCAAATTTACCACCACCAGTACTACCTGTACTAGGAAGTCATGAGAGTGATGATCAAGTTCAAACTTGCCATCAAAATTTGATGAACAAAGCTATAGATTTACCATCACCGCCACCTGCATTACAAGGACGTGAGAGCGATTTGATGAATGCTGGTCTACCTGCGAGATCAGAGAATGAAGTTACAAACGAAGAGTGCTTCTGCATGACGGAAGAAGAGGACAATCTTTCGATTGAAGAATATCTGAGGCTCCACCAAATCGATCCTATGCAATTTCTAGACCTTTTGGGTATTCCATCGACTGTCGACATCTCTACTTAGACTAGCTTTATATTAATTTGTTTACTTTTGTCTTATTTAAATAATTTGTAAATTTGTTGATTTACTAGCTATGGAAAATAAAAATATTCAAACTGTACTTGTTAATAATTGGTTCATCTTAGTATATATATTGTGATCATTAATCTTAATTATCAATCCATAATGGTAGGTTTGTTAGCAAATTTTAAGAGTCAGGTCTACATATTGTTGAAAGGAATCTATTCGATCGATCGTGTGAGTCTTATATGTGAAAGAAACATCGTGAATAAAATGATGATTAACAATATTTATTTACTAAATTAATTTATAACTATAAATTAAAGTTAAGAATGATTTAAAATGATGATATGGTTTCCAGTTAATAATAAAGCTTACCACTTTGCATTAATTTCCCAATTCATATTCCCTTCAACAGTTCCGATATATGTTTGAACCTTCAATACAATTTTGCCGCAATTTAATTAACAAACTCAATATAAGTTTGTAATTAAATTCTTTTACTAAATCTTTGCTTCTTATAACAACCCCGTATCACTTTCTAAATTTTTTTTTTTTTTTTTAATTTTTTTGGGTTGATATATAGGCTCAGCCAATGTTGACAATACTAACATATAAAACATGAAAGAGTTAACACACTCTATGAGGATCCAATTCACTAGTACACTAGTAACATAAAGCATGAAATTAGGAATAAGTGCACATTTTCTTTTCTTATAACACTATTCTCTGATTCTGCTGATACCAAGTAGATCAACGTTTATCAATTGATACATTCGAACTTGATGATCAATAGTCTCACTTCCTAGTATCGGTGGTATTGGTTGATAAATATGCGATAATGTTCTTTAAACGGCATAGTCGAACCTGATCACAACCAAAACTCAGTTGTTTTTATTATCTAAAAAGGTTTTAAACTTTCACCATACAAATTTCAAAACTTATTCGCCCACTTCACAGTTTCAATTTCTTGTCAAGGTTACCACCCGATGCCACCACCAATCCCAACCCCAAAGCTGCCTTCAAGATTACAAACCAGACATCACCAGAGATACTACAACCCAACCGTGCCGCCAAAAATATAAACCTAGCACCACCAACTCCGACACTTCATTTTAAAACTCAAATCTCTAACTTCCAGTAATATAGTCTCAACACCACCAGTGGCCACTACGACAAAAATCAAAACAATATAAAAAACAAGAAATCTCTAGATTTTGTAATACCGATAACTCATTCAAGCGAATGCATACAAACAGGGACGCAACCAGAAATTTTTTTTCGGTTGGGTTGAAAAGATTTGTAAAAACTATTTGGTAAAAACAGGGACAAAAATGCATACGCTTACAAAGACATTTTATTAATTAAAAAAATATATACACCAAATTTGAGGGATATAATGAACTTTGTTCTTGAGAGAGATATATAAATAAAATTTAGAAAACTATTAATGTAAGAACAAAATATTAAAAAAAAAGATAAGTAATGGAGAAAAGAAAGAAAGAACTATGGTAGCAAAGATTTTTATGGTATGATATAGGAGAAAGTAAGAGAAAACCTGAAGTTTTGAGAAGTGTGTAATAAATTGTAAGTATAGGCTCATATAGGTTGAATTGTCTTTGTAAAAAATTAGTTTTGGAAACTTCTCAAAAGAAGAGTAGAATTTAGAAAGTAATAGAAAAATATAAAAGTGTTAGAAACAGTGTTTGAAGGAGGTGAAAGAACCGTAGAAAAACGTAAATTAACAGAGAAAATAAATGAAGGAGCTTATGATTCATGTAAGAGTTTTTTTTTTTTTTTTAGGTTTTATTTAGAGANAAAATAAATGAAGGAGCTTATGATTCATGTAAGTGTTTTTTTTTTTTTTTTTGGTTTTATTTAGAGAAAAATAGAAACTTGAAGAATCTTTGATGGGAGTAGAAGAAAAATATGTGTTTTCGTTACAGTCAAATTTACTTAATAGATTGATTCATTGTGTTAGAGAAAGAATATGAAGAGGTTTTATCATTGTGAGCCATAGAGGATTAGCAAAGTGTAGTGGCTTTTGTCTTTACAATAGGCGAAGGTATAGCAGATGGTAGGCGAAGAAGAAGATGAAGTTGTGTTACTGTTCTTTTAAGTTAAAAGAATTTTGAATGGTGGAGATTATTAGGCATGAGTGATTACAGTATTATATTTTTTAATTTTTTTTTAACCATTATATATATTCTAGTTTTATATTTTTTCAAATACTTTAAAAGTAATAATTTATATTAGCATTTTAAAATATTGAACAAATATTTTATATATATATTTTTTAATATTATATAATAAGTCTCAAAAAACAAGTGACATGTTTTTTAGAACAAAAAAAAGTTTTCAACAAAGAGGATTGTTAACTTGGAAGAATCTGAAAACTTCTAAACTAGCTATTTCAATCTTATTTAGTTCCTACATTCTAATAATTTTTTATAAAATTATATATTTCTAACATTATATTATTTTTTTTATATTTTTTAACATAATATTTTTATTTTTTATAATGTTGAAAGAACATAAAATATATATTATACTTTTATATTTTTTCTAAGAAATTTAAAATCAATAACATTTTAACATATTGAATAGATATATATTTTAATATTATATGATAAAATCTTAGGGAATAAGTGATATTTTTTTAAATAATTAGGAAATGCTTTAAAAATAATATTTATAAAAAAATATGAATCAAATATGATTGGAATATCTAGTTTAGAAGTTTTTAGGTTTTTTCAAGTTAACAATTCTCTTTGTTGAAGTGATTTTTCACATAAAGTTTGTTTTGTTCTAAAAAAATATATCACTTGTTTTTGGAGATTTATTATATAATATTAAAATATATAAAAAATTTATTCATTCAATATTTTAAAATGTTAACAAAAATTATTATTTTTATTTGTTTAGAAAAATATAAAACTTTAATAAATTTTTTGTAACAAGAGATTTTGCAATAATTAATGAAATATTTTAAAGTTTTGTATGATTAATAAAACTTGACTAGAACCTTTTATTATATTATTAATTTTTTAATAAGACAAATAAATATAAAAAAATCTTAAAAAAATAATATAGGGGTGCCTATGTACTTTAGTTAAACTTTGAGGATATTAAGTATTTTTTCAAATATTTGAGAGAGTTTGTTACTTTACCGAAATGTTGAGGGTGTCGATGTATTTATCCTTGCTTACAATTATACCCCACCACTAGGGCTATTCATGGGTAGCCGAACCCGAGCCGACCCCTTGAGTTTGACCCGAACCGACGGGTTTTGATCGAGTTGGCCTAGTATCCAACCCGACATCGGGTATAATTTTTTAAAACCTGTTGAGTTCGGGTGGGTAATCGGGTGAAGCTATACAAACCTGAATCCAACTTAAACCGAATAATATTTGAAAAAGATATACATTCCTACGATTCGAACCCGCCCACCTTAGCACTTGTCACCTTTACCACTAGGCCAAGTCCAATTTTGTAAATTTTATGTAAAATATTATTTTATTGTATAATATAATATGTAACAACTTCTGAAAATATTGATTTGCATTGATCAATTTTGAACCATCCTCCGCATCATTGTTTTGTAGCCTTTACCGTTGAGCTACATCTAATTTTACAAGCTTTTTACAAAATGTTATATTTATTGCCTAATATAAATATTTGATTAAACCCGACTCAAACCGACAGGCCCCCCGTCGAGCGGTCCAACCGCCCAAGTCGGTTACTTATTTCGAGTGGATGAGGTACGAGTGGTTTTCTCCTTCACCCGATAGCTTTCGGGTCGGGTCGAGTTGACCAATATCCAAAAAAAAACCCGACCTATAAACACTCCTACTCACCACCACCGGTCCATTGTTGGTACCATAATGCCATTGCCAACAAACCACCACCGTTAGTTTATTCAAACAAAGCCTCGACATAACTCTTCCACGATAATCCTTATTACATGTTGATGCCAAAACCATCACCAACACCACAACATTTTGCATGGCGACCCAGACCAAGAAGAATTCTGTCAATAACAAATTAACGGTTTTGTCAATAAATGGTGATTTGTGATGCATTTCTAGAATATTAGGATTGTGTTTGATTAAAATTTTCAAACTGATTTTTTTTTTTTTTTTTTGTGTGATGGATGAATTCAAAATCTNTGATGCATTTCTAGAATATTAGGATTGTGTTTGATTAAAATTTTCAAACTGATTTTTTTTTTTTTTTTTTTGTGTGATGGATGAATTCAAAATCTTAAGGGTAATTTGTGATGCTTGTCAATTAAAATATGAGCAATGCTAAATATACAAAGTTTGTATCTCGTGATATGACATAATGTGAGTGATAATATAAATACATTAGTATTTATTATTTAGATTTTTTATATATTCAATTTATCACTCACGTATAGTTGGGATACAAAATTAAGATATAAACTTTGTATACATAACATTACTTTTAAGATATTTCAAACAAGATATTACTTTTAAAATATTTCAAACAATATATATATATAAGGGTTGAGATGTTTTAAAATAAATTTTTAGTCATTCAATCTATCCACCACTAAAATATTAAGGGTGTTGAGATTATCAAATATATATATATTTTTTTTTATTAATAAGGTAGACATGCATGTGTCGTAGTTATTAAATAGATATAGAGCATGTGAAAATAGCTTTTTATTTCATGGTTGTTGATTGTTGGACTTATTTTTTTGGTTGTTTGGTTTATTGAAGTAACTCTTTCTAATAATAACTTAAAACAAAAAACGTTTCCAAAAAATAATAAAAATAAAAATTTTAAATGAATGGAGATATATGAAATATTTTATTTTTTTAATTAAAAAATAAGTCTAAATTTTGAATTTCTCTTGAAAATTTTTTTCTTTTTTTTATAAAAGGTCAAATACAAAAATGATAAACTCTTATGAGCTCAAAAATACTCAAACTTCAATTATTTTTTCTTTTATTGTTTAAATGTCAAACGGTTGAATAATGTATAAATTATGAAATTACTTTCTTGAAAGCTCAATAGTTTTAGAAAGTTGTTAATTGGTGTTAAAAAAATGTCAAACAAAATATTTGAATTATCAAATTATACTCTGTCGAAGATTGTTCAACGATATGGATATGTTATCTTAGAACAGAAGTAATAATGTATCAATTATAAAATTTTATATAAAAATTGTAAACAATTATAAAAAACTTATAAACTTTATATAAAAATTATATTAATTATTATTTACAAGTTTTTTTTCTTGTAGTTGTAAGGTAACATGAGATGTAACAATATATTAATTAAAAACTTCATATAAAAATTTATATAAAAGATATAAATAATTGTAAAAGTTAAAAATTATATGAATGGTTATTTATAATTTTTTTAATTATTTATAATTTTTATATGATTTTGATAATGAATATATTGTTATATGGTAATTGTAAGATAGTCAAATCGATGTCAAAATAGTCTAAACATGTTGATTGATCCATCTAGAAGAAGACAAAGAAACGATATTTATATTGCATAATTATGAAGTGGAAGACTAGATGTTTGAGCAGCAGTGAAAGAAACAGCGTTCATGTGAGTAGGTCGTATTTGGTTTACGCACATGTGAGAGAGAATGCAGAGATTCCCATGCAGCTCAAAGTGGCTTTGCTTAGGATACCACGAACACCTACACAACTACTCTCATAAAACTATAATTAATCTTATTAATCTTCTTTCAAAACCACCCAGAAGATCCTCTGCATCTTCCTCTTCCCCACCTTCCCATCTCCGCATTTTCTGGATCCTTCACTTTCTGTCGCTTCACCCCGCCTGGGTTCTCCATTTTCTCGGGAAACCCTTTAGCTTTCCCCAGAAAGTTGCTTGGTTTTCCCTCCTGCCGTCCCGGAGGTTGAATATTGATTTTTGATGAGTTGGTGGTTGTGGTTGTGAGAGAAATGGGGGAGGAGGTGATAATAACGCATGGGAGGTCTCTGGCGGAGACTCCGACTTACACTGTTGCTGCAGTTACCACAGTCTTGGTTTTCGTTTGTTTTCTTGTTCAACGCTCTATATACAGATTTGGAAAGGTATGCTTGCTTCCTCAGAAAATGTGAGAAGATAAAAGATTTTTTTTTTGGTCTTTTTGGATATTATATATGTATAGTTATAGTCTGAACCCACATTGTTATTTTTCTTCTCTCAAAGAAGAAAGAACTGCCCAGAAGGTCAGGGAAGTAGTAGCTTGGTACCGGGGATTTGTTTGGTTACTTAGAAAATAAAATAAATGTGAGTCTGGGTTTGATTGAAAACATTGTTGTAAGTTTTGGTTATTCATACACCATTGAGTGGAAGGTGGAGCCTTAGTAACTTTCTTTTGGGTCAGATGAGGGTAAGAAGTTAAGAGAAAAGAAATTTAGATATAAAAAATGTGTTCGGTTTTTGAGAAAATGTCAACAAATCGCAGAAGATTCCGTTATTTTCCCATCTAGGACCCACATGGTAGTTGTCTTATTTCCAGAAAAGTTTTCAAAAAGTCTGAAGGACAGCGTTGTTTTAACTGGAAAATGTTGAAGAGAAATGTGTAATATTTATTAGTTTAGTTCACAATATATTGATTGAGAGTGAGAGGAATTCCAGATGATGTTATTTTGGGGTTGGACGACATCAAATTCAGTCATATTATTCTATATGGTTGCTCAGGAAACCTTGTATAAAGAGAGGAATTTTGGATTTTCTTCTAATTTTTGAGACCTTTATTCTCCCTTTTATTTTGGCAATAGAGGAGCTACATTACAGTTTTGGGTTTGTCCACATAAGGTTGCTGCAGAAATTTTATTTCCATGGTGCATGACAAGTGTGGGAAAATTGAAGAAATTACATGTTTTGAAATGTTGGGGACATCACTTAAGAGGATTAGTGAAAATGCTAGTTGCCTTTGCATAAGTGGGTTGAAAGATTAATAGAGGCAACATTTTTGCACTATTGCTCCCATTAGGTTGCTCATGATATTAGCAAAAATTGGAAAAGTAAAACTAAAATTCCGAAAACGTGGAATATTTGGTTGAATGAAGTTGGGAAACAATTGTTGGGTTTGTTTCAGTCAATTTTATTGAATTTTGGAAATGTGCGCATGTGTTCTTTTATTTTATTTTATTTTTGTTATTTTTCTGAAGAACTAAAACGAGCAAGAATCTGTTCAACCTTGGGGAAAATACTTTATTGTTTACGTTTGATTTGTGTAGTGGTTGAAGAAGAAAAGGAGGAAGGCTCTGTTTGCTTCTTTGGAGAAGATTAAAGAAGGTGAGCTTTGATCTAATAATTTTAACTCTAGCTTCTATTGATTTAAAGGAGCAGATTTTATTTGGTTTATCATTTTCTTGAACATACATATATGTGCTTGCAGTCTGTGGAGTTAAAAAAATTGCGGCATTCTAGCATTAATCGTATCGAATTTGGGTTGATTTGAGTCATTTTTCTCTATTTCTCTTTCTTTCTGATAGAGTTGATGCTGCTTGGGCTCATATCTTTGTTGTTGGCACAATGGGCACGATGGATATCTGAGATTTGTGTCAATTCATCGCTTTTCAGCAGCAAATTTTATATCTGTTCTGAAAAGGATTATGCCAACAATGACAATATCTTGTTTGAAGGTGGCTTCTCTTTCCTCAATGAATCTGATATTCCCCCAAGAGGATTAAATACTCATACATCTCATCAATGTGGTGAGGTAAATTTCTTCTCTTACCATTTGAAAAACTTCACTGGAATCATGGTGGGGAAATTATATATAGTAATATTTCTTGTTAATTGAAGGGTCGTGAACCATTTGTTTCACTAGAGGGTCTTGAGCAGCTTCATCGATTTTTATTTGTTCTTGGTATCACTCACGTACTGTACAGCTGCTTGGCAGTTGCTTTGGCCATGAGCAAGGTGCACTCTCATCTCTTAAACTGGTTTTCAATTCAATTATCCTTCTTCTCTTCTAATGCTGCTTAATATTTGATTTTATCAATATTAGCATGTGTGTGTTTCAAACTTCTGAAGGCTGCGTTTGTATATATTTCTCATTTTTATATAGAAAGAAAAACAAAAAAAATATGATGAAGGCATTGTTAAAATGGTAAGGCGTTGAGATGCTATGACTCAAGTTATTGCTTGAGGAAATTTATTTAAACCACTTATAGTTATCTACATGTGGGGTCACTTTGTCTGCATTTTCCATGGTTTGGTCTGTATTTTGTTCATTTTTATATATAGTTACATATAGTATTGTTTGTGTTTTACATTAAATGCCCCATGAATTTGTGATAGGTATTTAACTGTTTCTCATTGCATATCTGTAGATTTATAGTTGGAGAAAATGGGAAAACCAAGAAATCCCAGCCCCAGATGCAAGTTTGCAAGGTATAGTAGACGTTCTTAGCTTCTTGCTTATTTTTCTTGGTCAATTTACTTATGGATATTTTTATAAATCAAAAAGCAAGTTTGATACCTTTCCTTTCGCCAAAGAAAATATGTCAATATGATGCATTAGCTAGCAAGTTCTCAGCTTTGAGGCCAGGCAACACAGTTTGATCTGTGGTTGCAGATGGCCACAGTGCCAGCCAGATTATCCAACTATTTCTCAACCAAAGTTAAGTCTATGACTTGAAAAAAATAATAAATTAATCCAGAAAACGCAAGGTCAATCGAATTAGAAGAACTCTGGAGTTTCCATTAGTAAGAGCATCTACTTTAGAGTCTTGTGATAATTATTCAGGAAAATAGAGGGGAGCTCAATTTTATGAATCTCTAAATTAATGATCTTTTTTTCCTCTCCATACACTCACAAAATCTAGGACACAATCTTCATTATAATTGATTAACCTTCTTTTCCAACTCAAGTCATTATGCAATCTGCTTAGATAACTAAAAGTTTTGCTTCTCTGTCATAGTAATGCAAAAGGGGTTTGAGGACTTTAACAACCAAATAAACAGTTCCTCTGCTTAGATAAATGTGAATTCTGTAATGAGTGCTGGGCTAAAAGTAATACAGGCTGTTGTGACATGCATAAGCAAACCTGTATATTCATGTTTCTTGGAAGGCACTTGTCAATGTATATACACTGGGTTTTATTGCTGATGTTTATTCGCTATCAGTTTGTATTAGTTTACCTAACCTATGAACTGACAGACGTCTGGCCACCCCATTAAATATGGTATTGGTTTCAGAGGCAGTACTTGCTTCTTTCAGCAAAGACTTTAGCTACTTTGCTGAGGTCCATGGTGTTGTTGGTTTATAAGAAATATAATATTTCCAATTTTCAGTTATATTCACTTTTCTAATCCTTATTTTATTTGTAGCAAAGAAAATCAAGGTGATGCGGCGACAAACCACCTTCATTTTTCATCACACATCTCATCCATGGAGCAGAAGTCGGGTTCTCATTTGGATGGTAATTAATTTGTGCTTTTTCATGACAAGTTGTTGCATCAAATGGTGAACCATTGTCTATTGCTCTGCTTTCTCAGAAGCAAGGTTAATATTATGCTAGTAGTGAGATCTGTTTTTTCACTGTAAGATGTAAGACACGATAATGCAAGTTTTTGAACTGTGATATAATAGGATCAATTTTTGAGACGTGTGATGAGGATTGACACTGATTTATAAGTTTGTCTAATGTACCAAGTTAAGGTTGACTTCCTTAGGCAGTCCACTTTTGAATCAGATAAGGAAAAATATTAAATGTCTCTAACAACTAGCATCATATATGTCTTCAGCTCCTTGAGATCTAAAGCCTTACTCAATGTTGATGGAGTTCTTGTCAGTGAAGTACACTTAATGCCTTAGAAAATCATAGAATAGGTATATTTGTATTGTAATTCATCAAAAACAATTGTGCTAGTCACTCTTGCTCTTGCAAAGATATTACTTTATTAGGCGGTTGTATTATAACGTGGTATTTTTCTTTTCCTAAAATTTTCTTACAACAAAAACGAAGGTAAGTAGACATATTTTTGAGAGCATTAAATGCTCATTACTTTACTTTTGTACAAACTAGCTAAGTAAAGCTTTATAAATTCCACCTTTCTTCTCATTCTAACTGTTTACTTAATCTGTGAATGATAGTGTCCAAGCATTCTAATATTAAGTTGATTTTGTCCTGTAATGCAGCTTTGCTTTCTACGACAATTTAAGAGCTCCATACGAAAGTCAGACTACTTGGCTTTGCGTTTGGGTTTCATCACCGTGGGTATCTAACTATTACTGATAGCTCTTTATACGATATTTCTGTATGGTTTCTTTGATGATCCACCAGATCTATTATCTTTTCATGTTCATGTAATTTGATTCTCCCTGATACCCCGTTTTTATGATACGTTGAGCCCTAAAGGAGCCCTTTTGATGTGCTGCAATAAACTAAAACAATATGATTGCTTGGTTTGGATTTGGAATGTACAGAACCAACTAGCCATAGCAGTAAATATTTAACAATATTTAGCAGTATAGACAAGAATTAACATGAACATTGTTGCACAACTTTTAAATAAAGACGGCTACTTGTATAGTGTGGAATAACAACTTTTACGAAATCAGGTTACGCCAATTATTCTTTCAAATTCATTTGTTAGGTCATTCCCACTTTTACCTTTTGCCTTTAGGGTAGTTGCATACTTATACCAGTTATAACCAGCTAGAGAATATTGAAATAGCGGTGAGTTGCTTTAAAGAGTGGCTCTTTTTGTCTCAGCTTCTATCATGAAAGAGCTTTGACAACAACTTAACTTTTGGGTAGATTTATAAGCTAAGTTATAATGTGGAGTTTTTGGTTGATGCATTACAGCAGGTGAGCTAGGAAATGTGTTGAAGTGGTCGTTAATTTGACTGAAACTTTTCTGAAAGCAAGTTATAATTAACATAAAATAAATGATCTTTTAGTGTGACAAGGGGATGAGTCTTTGTACTAGGACCACATGCAGCATACATGAGTTATACCACCTTGTATACAACAACTTTTGGCTGTGGTTCAACTCTTATATGCAACTCCCCTTATTTGTCCTCTAACCTTTTGATGTACTATTTGGTACTCATACTCATTCATGTATCTAATTCAACCGTTGAGACTCTAGCACCAGTAGTTCTACTGTGATTTGCACCTCTCACACAAGAGCCTAGAATTCTTAAAAGCATAGCAATCAACTCAACCATGCACTAAATCATGGAAGTCACTAATTATCTACTGTGTGTGTGTGGGAGCCAACACAAACGCTCTTGTAAGCTGCACTACCTTGGAGAAGAAACTGGAAAGAAGACATTAGGGTTCACCAACTAGTTGCTTTAGTATGTATACCAGCTAAAATATTAGCTTGGTACTAGTTGTTAGGATAGCAGAAAGTTGGAGAGTTTTTCACGTGAGGTCATTATACCCAAGTTGAATAGCATCCAAAATCAAGCACTTAAACAATGGATCGTGGATCCAGCCTAATATTTATGTAGGACAGGATAGATAGATATTAAGATATTTACTTGCATATTTAATGTTTGTGCGTCATTTGGGGGAGGGGAATCACTAGCATATCCAACAATGATATTTGTGAACTATAATCAAATGACATAATCAGTCATGCAAAGAACATAACCTGACATGGAAAGATCTCAAAGTAGTGAAGACCTAATGGATGAACAAGTCTAACATGTGGAGTGTGATTTAACAGGGCAAGGAGCAATGGATGGATTAGAGAAACAGGGACAGATTCTGTAACAACCCCTCTTATATATGGACGTGACATTAGAACCAACAAAGAACTGACATAACATAAGTAGTATAAGTACAGGCTTAGGGGAATCCGTGAAATGGGCCTTCATGGGAAGGCCATGGTACTGTGATAAAGAAACCAACCCAATTGTAGGTGCACCCAAAACAAATAGGAAATATTAAATACACAAATGGGTCAAATGATATTCCAGAAATGGCAAATCTTTTCTACTTTTTACGCCTACATTTATATTGGTGATGATAGTTGATATTGTTATTCTTGTATGCCACATTGCCTTCAATTGGAATGTCTTAGCCACTTGAATTATGAAATTGATACATCAATCATTTTATGTTCCATATTCATCATTGATTTATCATCTATGTTGCCGGCTCCAGTACTGAAATTACTTTGCAATTTATCTTTCTTTAACTTTTCAGAAACACAAACTACCACTTTCTTACAATTTCCATAACTACATGGTCCGAAGCATGGAAGACGAATTTCATGGTATCCTGGGGATCAGGTATGCAATTGTCAAACTGAACTATCATTCTATATGCTATTTCTCTTTTATTATGACTTTCAGTACCTTGATAATAAAAGATATTACATCAGTTGTAGTTCTACATAGTCATGCATTGATGATAACTGGATTTTTCATGGAGTCTTGGTTAGATGGGCATGCCACATACTCACTCCCTTCCAACTAAATTTCACCCCTTACATATTTATTTAAAAATAACAAATTGTGGTTGTGGTTAGATGGAGAGAAAAAATGTTTTGGTTTTATTGGACAGTTGTTATGAATGGCAGCATTGTATGCCCATCCTACTCAAGACTTTTTCTTGTAAGGGAAGGAGGCATGTGTGCTCGATTTCCTAGATCCTCACTCAGAGATGGGACTCAATTGGGTTGTTAGACTTTTTGTTCAGAGTTTAGAAGCTATATGAGGTTGTAATATAATTTGTCTATAATGAAAAATTCCAACGAAACTTGTTTCCCTGTGATCATTTCAGATCTGATATAGATTATTCTAGAGTGAGGAAGGATGAAAATGAGTTTAAACTAAATCATTTTCAATTTTGCAGCTGGCCACTGTGGGCTTATGCAATAGTGTGCATCTTCGTAAATATTCATGGTAAATTGTTGTTTATTCATAATGCAAAATTGTTATTTAAGATGAGAGATAGTGAAATTGTTTACTTTTCTGCAGGTCTAAATATTTATTTCTGGCTATCTTTTATCCCTGCCATTGTAGGTATACTCACTTATAATATCATTTTATCCAACTAAAGCAATATCTCCATAATAACTTATTTTATCCTTAATTGCATCTCAAAGCTTGTCATGTTGGTTGGAACAAAGCTTCAGCATGTTGTCTCCTCATTGGCCCTTGAAATTAAGGAACATACTGGCCCATCTGTTGGGACTCAAGTAAAGCCAAATGATGATTTATTTTGGTTTAGGAAACCAGAGATCTTGTTACGGTTGATACAATTTATTGTATTCCAGGTGATTAACAGTGTCATAGCTTATGGATTTCATATAATCCAAATTCTTAAACTGTAGTCCTCATTTTCTTTCTCTATCTCTTCCATGCAGAATGCCTTCGAGATGGCAACATTCATATGGTCCTTGGTAATTAATCCTCTTTCTCACTATGTGGTGATAGCTTCTAATATGGTCATAATATATGAATGTGAACAAGCCTATAATGTCCCTTCTTATGAAAACTAATAATAGTAATAAATAATAATCAAATAGACAACTAGCCTTTGATTTCATAGAATGTGCTTGTATTTGACAGTCATGTTCCATGATTAAATATGCCAAAGATTTGAAACTGGTACTTTCCAGGTAATGAGCACTTAAGTGAGATGTTGATACTGATGGTTCTTGCATTATATAATTGAAAGATCAGTTCGAAGTTTCTATGTTCTGTCTTCTTAATCCTGGACATGCAAATCTTAAAGAACTATTTTTTGTTTTTATGATTAGTGGGGACTTAAGGAGAGATCATGCTTCATGAAAAACCAGTACATGATTATCATTCGGCTGACTTCTGGGTATGTTTCTTTCTTATCTGTTTCAGAATTTCACCAATATTTTCTATATATTAGATCAATATGAATACACATATATATATACACAAGCACAAAGTCT
>JANLJB010003757.1:20009-62611 GCA_026212285.1 Bursera cuneata
AGAAAATAGAACTGAGGTCATCGGAAAACCACCGGGACACCACCGGAAAACCACCGGAAAATGAGACTCCGACCAGAAACTGCCGGAAGAGTTGAGAAACACCAAACTAGAAAAGAGACCCTTGCTCTGATACCATGTTTCAGAATTTCACCAATATTTTCTATATATTAGATCAATATGAATACACATATATATATACACAAGCACAAAGTCTCTCTTAGGAAGCTAATAAACTCACACAAATCACTCTCATGATTCTCTCCTATAATCATGCTCACAGCTCACACACAATCCCAATGATAACGTAATTAACTAATATACAACTCATAACAAGGGTCAAAGCTAATGTCACAGCAAAAGCATTCTGCTGTATGCACATTTTTTTAAAACTTAAATCTTTCATCATCATCACCTTGAACAATATTTAAACAGGAAAATGAAAAAAAATCTGTTCATCGTCCAGGTCAGGTGCCCTTTGTTGCTGTTTTCCAAAGTCATCTATGTTTAACAAACAAAATAACAGGCCCATCTTCAATTACCAAATTAAATTATCTCATAAGACATACAAACAACTCCCAGAAGAAAGCCTGATAGCACTAAACCTATGATCTGGAAGATGATAAACCATCCCTCACCAGCAACTAACAGAGAACGTAGATTTTCTTATCTTGCTAAAAGCATGCTGGTTGATTAAAAACAAATGACACAGAAACATATACTTTTTATTATATTTAAGATCCATTACCACTCAACTTCTGTTTTAATTTTCCATAAGATAGACATTCAAATAAAAATGTGAAAGAAAATTAGTTTACCTTAGCATTTACATCAGCTTTCTTGCTTATAAGCAGCTCAGCAACATTGAGGTGGCCACGATCAACAGCCCAATGCAACGGAGTACGACCCTCACTATCTATAATATCAGAAATTAACTATTTAATAGGTGATATAAATCTTAAAATCCTTGAATGCAAGAGAAGAAATCTATCTTGGAGAATATGTTTGTGCTTGGCCCAATCAATGGGTGAATGAGCTCCCTAAAAAGCTCATATGAGTTATTCAGTAGATGAGCAACTTAGTCTGCTCAGCATCTCCAGAAACTATGTAAGTATGTGAACACCATTATCATCTACGTTAACATGGTAAACGTCACGGGAAAATAAAATAGGAAAAAGTTTCTTAATAACGAAAGCATAATAAAACTAACCTCTCAAATTCACTGAAACGCCACTTTCAACACATTTATGCAAATTATCCATGTCTCCTTCTCTAGCAAAAGCATGAATAGCATCCATTTTCCTATTAAAAATGGAAAAAATGGGTTAGCATTGTCATCACAATTTCTTGTTTCCAGAACATTAATTCTTTTGACAAAAGAAAGGAGAGATCTTAACAATATTGATTAGTTCTAAGAAAAGCATTCCATAGATCAACACAAATTCATAGAACTACTACCTTATTCAAGAACTCTGGAATTGCATGGTTAGCATTTTGAAAGTAATTTCCTTTTGACTTATAAAGAGAGTTCATTCTAAATGTTCACTCAAGCAAGAAAAGGAACCATGAACTGATGAAAAAAAAAAATCCCCCTGCCCCCATCAGCAACAAAAGGCAAAATGATGGCAATCAAATGTGCACATCAGAAATCTGTCTCCCTCAATGCATATGAAATGACTAAATTTTATCAAACATGTAAAACAATAAGCATAGCTTCTACTGCCTTACATGACCAAGAAAAACCATTTTGTCATTAATCCAATCTAATTCGCAAAATCAGCTAAAACAAATTACTCTTCAATATGCAGCTCAAAATGGAAATTATTAAGGATTACATGAGTATGAACATAATTGATTTACAATCAAGCAAAAATACAAACTGAATGGCTTAATAATTTAGGAGAAACCACACACTTTTGTCAGCCAGCACTATAGTATGGAAAGGATAAGATTATTATGAGGACTCAAACAAAAACTCATTTTTTCTTTTCTTTTCTTTTTCATTTTAATGCATATTAGGTATGAAATAAAAACCAGAGCCACAAGTTCAAATTTACTACCAAGGGAAAAGTTCTGTTTTCTCCTTTGCGAAGAGGTAAAACATATGTTTCCTCAAGCTACTGTCACTAACAAATAAGATGCCAACAAACCCATAGATCTATATCTCATCAAATTGAGGCAATCAAGTCAAATATATAGCACATTCTTCAATTTAAGTAGAACTAGAAGCTCTCCATTCAATTCTCTCATACAAGGGCAAATATAGGACACAGTAACTTCTGAAGCATTTGAATAGAAAACAAAACAAAACCAACTCCTTTTGAAGTAGGGGAAAAATAAGAAGGCCTTTAAAGAACTTCATAAAAAGACAAATTACTTTACAAGATTTTATGCAATTAGATAAACATATAATTTCTAAAAAAGACAATGCATTAGTATAAACCATCTGGGTAACAAAGTTCTTAAAACCTTACAAATCATTTCCTCCTTCCTCCTCGTAAACAAAAGAGCTGAAAACTGGCCCCATTGGTCCTTTAGATTCTTTACTTGGTGCATCACCATCTCCACGCTTGCTCTTCTAGTCATCCATAGTTGAAGAAAGAGGAATTAAGTAAACACAAAAATTCCTAAATAAGTTAAGCAGATGTGCACAAGTTACAAACAAACATTGACATGTTAAAACAAAAAGACAAATATCTCATTCTCACCACAGATGAACCAGCAATCCATGTAGGATACAGCTCTGTAACAATATCAATATATTTCTGCATGGCTTCTTCCGGTGGCATAGCACCCAATTTCTGCCACGCTTGCCTAGAGAAAATATTTTACAATGAGACCAAATTAGAAAATACATATCTATACACAAAACGTGTTTTTAGAAGACCAACAAAAAGTTATCATGAGATGACATATTCTCATAAATCTTATACTACCAAGAATGAAGTTGAAGCGAATATTTTATGGCTACAGGTGAAGTAACTTCGAAACACTTGAGTAAACTCAATAATGTTCCTTCTCAGCATAAGTTTTAGATTTTGGCAGTGAAGCTATTCTTGAGTAACATTCTTGACTACACTTTATTACACCTAAAATTCGAGCCCAATCAATCTTTACCCATCATTAAGTGTGTTACTCCCATCATTAAGTGTTTTGAGTAACATTCTTGACTACACTGACCCTCTTGGAAGCCTAAAAAAATAAACAAACAAAGATTTATCCATTTCTTGAAAACGACAAAAAAGAAGCGTACCACTTGGCTCTGGCCGTCATTTTCAAGGCGGAAGGCTGGGGAGTACTACAGGGTCCTTCGGTGGCAATCTTGTACAAACCGTAAAGCTGCAACTGCAAATCACTCGACACGTTATGCGAAGACGACGCAGCGTTAGTCGCCACAAACGCCGTCGCGGCACTGAACATCTCATCCAATTCCGTACTCTCCACGCCTTCCCAATCATCATCGTCGTCGTCGTCATCACAATCACTGCAGGGCAAACTCTCGTTCCTGACGCTGCCGAGCTCGGCGATCATCGACTCGGTCTCGTGCCGATCGTGGGCCAGGCCCAAATCAGCCTCCGGCCCACGCGGATTCTCATCGAGGAGGACGACTCCTTTCTTGGCCGCTTCGCCACCGGAGCGAGTGATGGTGATGTTTTCATCCTTGAAGGAGACAACTAAAGAGATTAGCTTAGCAAGAAGATAAGAGAAGATTAAGCCGATGAAAATGGATTGAAAGAGTGCTTGATAGTCAGTCATGGCTTCTACTCTCTGAAACCCTAACCTAGAAATGATTGATTAGAAGCTAAAACCCTAGAATTTTGGGGAAAATTGTGATTGAATGGAGAAGTGAAAATTTTTACTTTCCTTCTTGTGTGTGTGAAGTCGTAGAGAAAATGAGGAAGAGAGAGAAAGTTCGGCGCCGGGAAGTAACAGAGTGCACCTCCCTCTCTATTAATAGTTTGGGGGCTAAAACGCCAATAATTCGAGTCTTGGTGACTCTGCGAATTGACTATTTATCAAAGGATCAAATAAAAAAAAAATTAATATACCACTCTCATAGTTAAAATGCTCATCCAACTTGATAACTACGTATTTTAGTGTCTTTTAACTACTTATTTTTTGGTAATATTTTATCTTTTACGACTAAATTTGATTGAACAATTAAAAAATTAAAATTTTATTAAAAATTAACATAGCTTCCGCAACTTCACCATCATCCATTTAACCCAAATTTATAGTTTATTTATGGATCTTATAATATTATCTATTTATTATTAAATTTTGTTAATCTTATCCAATATATCTTATCTTAATTTGTGTTAGAAAACTTTTTAGAACACAAGACATAAAATCTCGTGAGATTAGTTGAGGTGTTATGCAAGCGAATTCGGACATCCATGGTTACTAAAAAATAAATAAATAAAACCGATAAAATATTATATATTTTGACATAGATCAAGATATTGGCCTAGTATTATTTATACTTTATCTTATATAATAACACAATTAAACATATCAACGTATGATTTTATTAAAAAAAAAAAAAAAAGTTATAAGTTGATGATTTTTTTTTTGGGTAAAAGATTTCTTTTATTAATATCTTATATAACTTATGAATATATTTCTTTTAGAAATTTTTATTCAATTAAAGATTGATCTATTAAAGTTAGGTTGTATATAATCTTTGAAATTATTATGATAGAAAAATAAAATTTAATAATGGGGAGTAGTTGAAAATGAATTGGAAATTATTAGTTTCTAATGGAAGGAAGCTGCCTCGTTTCTAGCACGTAATGTTATTGGATTACTTTCAACCATTAGATTGAATGACTAAAAAGAATATAGTGTAAAATCATCTAATCTAATGGTTGAATCGAGTCAATAGCGTACATTTTGTTCACAAATGGGACATGATTTGTGACATGTTTTCATTTCTTACTTTCAAAGATATAAAATCTCGTTTTCATTAATTAAAAAAAAAATCGTATTCATGGTCAACATTGTACAATGATAAAATACCAAATATGCCCAAATCATTTTTTAATAAAAAAGAAAAGAAAGTTAAAAGACCGTTTAAAAGAATTATATAAATGAATCTAAATTAAGGAGATGTTTGGAAATTGACCTATTTTTATAAATTTTCGATAGTATCCGATATCAAGCGTCGAGCATCTAACAGGTCATAATGTTTATATTTTTTAAATACGGATCAAGAGATCATTTATTTAAATCAAAATTATAATACAATACAACAATACAATACAATACAATAATTTTTTTTTTTATTTTATTTCTTGTCCGGTTGTTAATGGAAAGATTTGGGTTTCTTATTTATGCATTCAATATATTGTTTTTGCGGGTTTTCTTCAATTGTTTATTTGTTCTGTCAGACCTAGATCATGATCTACAAAACAAACAACCAAAATAATAATAAAATCTAGACCATCTTAGATCTACTTGTTTTCCTTTTTTAATCCTGAACTCGTCTTATAAGAGTTCAGAATCATTGGATTCAGGCTCAAAATAATATTTTTATTAATTTTTAATATATAAAAAAGTAATGGGTGAGATTTAATTTATTTTAGATGATGCATAACAAAATAGTCCATAATAAGTTGATTATTCAATAAATATTGTTTGACATTTAAATTTTCATGCAAATGGTCAAGCTAGACTTTGTTGATGAGGCTAATACGAGGCAGATGAATAAGCATCTCCTTCTGGAAGAAATTGAAGAATATATTGGAAATCTTACAAGATCCATTTGTTATTTTTTCTCTTGTCAAAACTTCAGTTGGGTTTGAATCCTACTAGAAGGTCCTCCGGAGAACATAATTTGTTGAAAAAAGAAGAAGATATTTCTTTTGTCTCTTTCCGACAATCAGAAAATTAAAAAATAGTTAATGCATTTAAGATAATTACGTATATATAAAGTACCTAATCAATTAATCGTATTCCTATTTCATCATATCCAAAATGTAATATGGCTCTAAATAATGAACTGGATATAGACAGTTTCAATAAGATTTAATTCTTACATAAAAATCCATTTTATTTATGCCCATTTCTTACACAAAAATCCATTTTATTTATACCCATTTGACTATCTGTCGATCTCTATATTCCAGTTCAATGAATTCATTAACTGACCTATTGGATTAAATTTAGCTACCAGTTCTGCGCTTTGAGTTTCTAAGTTTTTCCTCAATTTTCTCGAGTAGTTTTTTATTTTAATTTCAAATAATATGTGCAAATAGATGGTTGAGTTTGTAATATTTTATATAACTTATGAAGATATTTCTTTTATTTCTTATGGTAATTTTCTATTCAATTAAAAACTAATCTATTAAAATTATGTTGTAAATAAATCTTTGAAAATTATTCAGATAGAAAAATAGAATTTTACAATAAATGAATTGGAAATTATTAATTTCTAATGGAAGGAAGCTGCCTCTTTACTAGCACCTAATGTTATCGGATTAATCTCAACCCTTCCATCGACTGAATCAAAAAATGTAGTGCAAAATCATCTAATCTACGGTTGAACCGAGTCAACGAGGAAGAGTACAATTTGTTCACAAATAGGCACTTGTTTTCATTTTTTTATTTTCAAAAGATATAAAATATCGTTTTTTCATTAATTATAATGTGAAAAACATTTGTTGTTTCTCCATTTCCAGTACTCATTTGTCAAAATCAGAGAACAATTTGATTTGCTTTAGTTTTATTAGTTTTTTATGAGTAGTCTTAATTATTTATAGTATATCCCCACTGTTTTCTTTGTAATTTATGCACTGAATTAGCCGTTTTATGGACATATAACCAATATGATTAATTTAGTAGGCTGATATTTGATTATACAAAATATATTATGATTTTTTAAAATAAAAAATTGTTAATGACCTACATGATTTACTGATGAAAATATGCATGCAAATCACTTTTCTCACTATTAAAATTTTTATTTTAATTATATTTTATGTAATTAAGTATCAATTTTAATTTTAATTTGTCTTATAATTTATTTCTATGGTTATAATTTATTTTAGAATTGTAAGGATGGTTACGGAATCTTTTGATTTCTTTTTTTTAAAATAGAAATGGGGTGTGATTAAAAAAAGGTTTGGAGAGAGTATTTTGAGGGGTTCATATAGCCATACCTTTCAAATAATTAATTTAATATAATTTTTAAAATAAATTAATTATTAGAATAAATAAAAATATACTTACGAGGTCTTCGCATGGGCTCTTAGGATAGATGTTAAAGCTATCATTTATAATTTGCCTATTAGAAGTCCTTTTGAATTTTGAGAATGATTTGGAGGTATTTTAAATGGGATAAACATAACTACTATTAATTAATTTTTTTTTTGAATGGCATGAAACAGGTCAATACGACTCTGAAACGAAGTTAAGAAATCAATTTAGTTAAAAGCTTTTATCATATAATATGTTATGATATTCATAAAGGATCTCATAAACTTTTTTTAAGGTCTTATAGGTCGATTAAAATTTGTATCTTTTAATTATTATTATAAAAGATTTGAACTTTTGATCTGTATATGAATAGGATTATAGTACCCTTTCTAATTTTTAAACAACATATATATAAAATTTTTAAACCATATCTGCAAGTAGCAAATCAATTTAAGTATAAATAAATAAATAAAATAAACAAGTTTATTTTATTAAGTTGAGTGTGATGAGCAATTGATGAGTCGAAGACTCTAAAGATAAGTGAAGAGTCACTTTAAAGTGTTACTAAGAAAAAAAAAAAAAAGAAGAGCAATTTATTTATTTCAAAGGAAAAGATGGGTTGTTTTGTTTGGTAGTAGTTGGTAATAGTGGAGGGCAAATGAAATAGGAGGAAGAAGGCAAGAGTACTCCTCTCCCCTGGACCACCAATTGTGTTTGTAATATATGTGATGCCTTTACAAGGTCTCCACTTAGCACTGCCCCTTAACACACAAAACATTTTTCTTTATTTATTTCTTTATTTTTAGCAAATATCCAAATCTAAAGTTTCATATTTATTTTTTAGAAAAAGAAAATTGCGTCCTAATAATTGAGGTGTCCTAACACATTTAATTGATCTCTAATTTAAAATCCAAGCTATTCCTTTTTTTTTTTTGTTTAATTACTAAGTCAGATTTAATATTTAATACACACAAATATAATTCCAAATAAATTTTTTAGAAACCATTAAAATATATAGTTGTTCGGCCGAGGAGTGAGACTTGCTATAACACCTTAGACGAAAGATGCTTATCAAGTTTAATATTCGTGTTCGTCAACTAAACATCTTTGACAAGTTCAATGAGTATTCTTCATTGTGTCTAACCATTTAGTCTAATAATTTATATAGAAGGATATATTTATATTTTGATGTTAAACTTTTTTGCGCTATAAAATAAAGTTAAGATTATACTAAAAATTAAAGGGTTGGACTATATGAACCAGAAAACACTTAAAACATCTGATTTATGAAAAAAATCTCTTATCTAATTTTTAAAATATAAAATCTACTTTACACACCCATTTAATGTCAAATCTACCCTCAAATAATTAGATGAGTTAAAAATAGTTATTTTATGAAAAAATTAGAGATTTAATGAGGATATATATAGAGAGTAATTTTTATTTTGATAAAACTGTATTTATATTAATTTGTTCTTAAAGGTAATTTAAGTTATAGGTAAATTATTCGTTCGATTATTTAATAAAATTGGGGTGTTATAAGTATTTTTAAGAGTTAATATATTTGTTAGAAGAATAAAATGGTCGGGAGAGAAAGGGGATAGTTGTAAAGTTTTTAAAGTTACAGGTATTTATTGGTTGAGTGTCTAACTCTTATAAAAGGTCAATGAGATTAATTTATTTTTGTGTAATTTTATATTGTAATTTTATATATACAAAATTGACGTGACTGTCAATATTGTTTTTATAGGCAAATTGATTTTTTTAAATATATTTTCTTGATTTTTTTTTAATTTATTTATAAGATATTATTTTTTACTTATAAAATAAAAAAATAAAAAAATACTAAGTATACTAAAAGAGAGAACTTCTCCTCATCAGCTTGGCTTCTGACTGTTCTGTGTTGGGTCAGTCTCTTCTTCTTCATCTGAATCATCTCATTTTTCTCTTTAAAAAAAAAAATAATAATAAATCTAATATTTCTTACAAATTCATTATCATCTGCTTATTTAGATTTCCCAGATTTCTTTTTTTTCCATTTTCTTTTTCTATTTCTTTAGAGTAATGTTTTTTGAGTGTTTATAGCTGTGATTCTCTGTTTGGTTAATCAGAAAATCTGATCAGAAAACTGAGAGAAGGTAAATTCCCATTCGGCATCTGTGATTTGCAGGTGAATCATGGCGAACATAGAGATCGAAGGGATCTTGAAGGGGCTTCCAGACGATGGGCGGGTCCCCAAGACGAAGATTGTGTGCACCATTGGCCCTGCTTCACGTTCGATTCCAATGCTTGAGAAGCTTCTCAGGGCTGGCATGAACGTTGCTCGTTTCAATTTCTCTCATGGCACTCATGAGTATCATCAGGAGACTCTGAACAACCTCAGAGATGCCATGCATAACACCCAGATCCTTTGTGCTGTCATGCTTGACACCAAGGTCTCCTTTATTGCCTTTGCTGCAATTCGTGTAAACTTAATAATTTCTATTGAATTGAATATGAATTTTCAATCTTATGTGATACTGACATGTAGATGATGATCTGATGCGATGACTGATTTGTTCATTTCTGACTAAAATGACACATCAGTTGGGATGAAAAATTTGGATGGATCCATTTGATGACAAATCATATGAAAAATTCTGGAGAATACAGAGAGCAAAACTTGTTAATACTTTGAACTTGTACTTGAATTAATTCGACAGCTGTTTGTTTCTCTTTCTTCATTTTTTCTCTGGAATTTTTTATTACTGGAGGTCGTGCCGGGCTGAAGCTCAGTCATATGCTTAAACACTTATGGAGATCTTAGCAGGGTTGAAAACCTATTTTGTGTTCCCAATAATCAGGGTTGTGGCAATGTTGATGATAAATAGTGTTTGAACTCAGAAATCAAGATTCTGAGGTCATATAATCTTATATGATATCGATTTATATGCATAAAATCTTGTTTACTCCATGAGTTGAGGGAAAAAGATTTCCAAACCGTAATTGTATAATCTCTTTGTAAATTTTGTAAATCTTCATCACTAAATCCTTGTTAGTTCTGTTGCATTTCATTTTTTCTCTTTTCTGCACAAATAATGCAAGTTTATGTATACTAGCTTTCTTTTGTTGCGCATGATTCTGAATATGGTTTGACTCAAATTTTAATTAAAACTCAATATGCTCGAAGTCCATTTTAGTATTAGAGTTGTTATCATTTACTGTCCTGAAGTAAAATTTTCGTTTCTCTTTTTGGTCAAAGGGACCTGAGATCCGAACTGGTTTCCTAAAGGACGCAAAACCTATCCAACTTAAGGAAGGTCAGGAAATTACCGTAACTACTGATTACGGCATCGAGGGTACTCCTGAAATGATATCCATGAGCTACAAAAGGCTGCCTTTGGATGTGAAGCCTGGAAATACCATCTTGTGTGCAGATGGCACCATTACTCTTAATGTTTTGTCTTGTGATCCAAAAGCTGGGACTTTGAGGTGCCGTTGTGAGAACACTGCAATGCTAGGTGAGCGAAAAAATGTCAATCTTCCTGGTGTTGTGGTAGATCTGCCCACACTGACAGAGAAGGATCAGGAAGATATCCTGCAATGGGGTGTCCCGAATAATATAGATATGATTGCTCTCTCCTTTGTACGCAAGGGTTCAGATCTTGTCAATGTTCGTAAGGTCCTTGGGCACCATGCCAAGCGTATACAGTTAATGTCAAAGGTGTGTTGATTGCTTCATATATTTAATTGCCATGTTATCTATATATTTAGATTACACAGTTATATTTATTGATGAGCTCATATTTCTGATTAAAATTTAACTGGTGTCATTGTCATCTTCTGAAATGAGGATTTGGGGCTTTATTTTTTATTAATTATAAGTAATATTGGAAGATTCGCATTTAGTTTGTGAGGGCTAGGTATAATTATAACTTGAATTGAACTAGTAAAATTTCAACCATTCCAATGTTTATAAGATGCATCTTTATTTGTTTACTGGTGTATGCTTTATATGCTGATCTGAAAGAGTAATTTGTGCTGCCTTGAGAGGGGTGATAAGCTTTGGAGTTGAAAACTTGCTCTTTTCTGAAAGAAATCGTTCCTTGCTGAAGTGGCCACTTGTTTGGTAGCTTTAGTTGTTATTTTCAGTTTCTGTATGTAAAATTATCATTAATTCTTTAAGCAGGTATCATGAGTTGTTGGTTAACCAATGTTTAATTTGATTTGTGATTCACTTAGGTTGAGAACCAAGAGGGAGTCATTAACTTTGATGAGATCTTGCGAGAAACTGACTCATTTATGGTTGCCCGAGGAGATCTTGGAATGGAGATTCCGGTTGAGAAGATTTTCCTGGCACAAAAAATGATGATATACAAGTGCAATCTTGTGGGCAAGCCTGTGGTTACTGCCACACAGATGCTTGAATCAATGATTAAATCTCCCCGGCCAACCCGTGCCGAAGCTACTGATGTTGCTAATGCTGTCCTTGATGGCACTGATTGTGTAATGCTTAGTGGTGAGAGTGCAGCTGGGGCATATCCAGAGCTTGCCGTGAAGGTCATGCGTAAAATTTGTATTGAGGCAGAATCCTCCCTTGATTATGCGTCTATCTTTAAAGAGATGATAAGATCAACTCCACTACCTATGAGCCCATTGGAGAGTCTTGCATCATCAGCTGTTAGAACAGCTAACAAGGCTAAAGCGAAACTCATTGTTGTGCTGACACGTGGTGGGACAACAGCAAAGCTGGTTGCCAAGTACAGACCAGCTGTTCCAATCCTATCTGTGGTCGTCCCAGTCTTGACAACAGATTCATTTGATTGGACCTGCAGCGATGAAACCCCAGCAAGGCATAGTCTGATATACAGGGGCTTGCTTCCTATTCTGGCAGAAGGATCTGCTAAGGCCACTGATGCAGAATCAACCGAAGTGATTTTGGAAGCTGCTCTGAAGTCTGCAAAAGAGAGGCGATTGTGCAAACCTGGTGATTCAGTTGTTGCGCTTCATCGGATTGGAGGTTCTTCTGTTATCAAGATCAGCGTAGTTAAATGAAGCCGATAGTGCAACGCCTTGAATAGCTTCAAGAAGCAGTAAAGGCTAGGGTTGGATTTTCATTTTGCTTTGGAAATCTCCTTTATGTTTATGCGATCTTTGCAATTATTTCCCATATTTCCTGAGTCGTATTACAGAATACTCTCGATTATCTTGTTTTCCTCGATGCTAAGGTTACTCATGAACTTTATTGCATGGTTAGTTGGTACCTAAATAACAACCAGGGTTCTTTGTTAGCATTTCTGGTTATAGTTTATCTAATGATGTTTTTAGCCAACTCTTGGTGTAAAATTTTTTCTTGAATGTTCAATAATTTGGGCAAATGTCTAATTGGTAGTTGCAGTGAATAGACGCAGAATGCTTCACATGGGTAGATGATTACTGTACCTGGCCTTTGGAGACATTAAGTCACAGAAATTCATCAAATTAGCTACAAGTCATGCTAGACAAAGATTTTCCCATAGATTTCCTGGTTTGCGAATTAAAATATGAGGATGAGAGAAGATGAGATACAACGTTCTCTCATCTCTTCTATTCTCATTTGTCATCTAGACAAGAATCAAGATGCAATTCTTGGGCACCGAGCATTCATCTACCAGAGGACATTAATTTATCTACTAATAATTTTTTTAAAATTGGGTGGTGATGAAATTTAAGGATCTCTCAGGTCTTTAATAATTGACATATTATAAATGGAGAGAGACACAGAGACATGCTATGCAAAAGTTGTTCACATATTAAAACAAATTCAAATAAGCATTAATTTACCAATACTAAACCTTTAAGCTAGCTAGCTAGCTCTCATACTAACAAAATGTTTAATTCCTATATTAAAAGTGATTAAAGCCTGAGAAGTACTTCCTCTTGTTTCTTATTCTAGAACAATAACAAAATCACGAAAGCTACTATCCGCTACATATGACTGTATGATCTCAATTGACTCTCATCCCGATTAATATTTGCAATTTCCGTAGCCTGCAATTGTAAGAGACCAAAAGAGAATTAACAAATTGTGAACTTGAACAAAGTGATTCTTTCCTTACAACCAAAGCAAAGAAACTTAATGAGCATACTTGGATCGGAGTCTGTGATGGCTGCCGTTTGCAAGAAATCGCAATCATAGTCGTTCCTTCCGGTGGCATGGTAGTAGAGGTTCATGGCGTATGCTGCATGAGCTCTAACCGTGTTAGGAAGAAAGCAGGAGCCACCTTCCTGAATGGCTCCACAATCCAAACCCAGGCCACATACATAATCAATATTTCTCTGAAGAGCCTCGACGTCTGCTCCTGTTTTGGGAAGGCACCAACGATTGCTGCCCTTTGGCCCTGGCACTGGAGTCACTGGTGCAACCATTGGCACTGGCGTTGGCGTTGGTCTTGTGTTCACAGGATTGGTTGATCTAGCCTGCCAAAGCCAAATAAAACAAATCAATCAGATCATAAATATATAAATATTGTAAATATACATACTTAATTTCCAACAAAGTTCATAACCAATGATTATCTAGTATATCTTATCATGAAAATATATATATTTCACCATGATTATACATTACTAGAAGGCCGACTGTAATGAAAAACAAACTATATGCAACATTGTGATTATCGGCGGCGGCGGCTACCGTGGACCGGAGGATTCCTATATCGTAAACTGGCGTCATATCAGGCTGGAACAGCCCGAAGTTCCTCTCACATGTTGGACCTTGCTTGAGGTCTTCATTGAAGAGAGCAAAGATGTAAGTCTCAAATGACCGGTTAGGCATGAGAGGAGTGCCAATGCCTGATGATACATGCTTCATGAGATTTCTATTGTATTCGGCTGCACTCTTTGCATCAACACCAACTTGTGAAGAATCCCCTTTTGATGGCCACCCTGTTTCGGCTATAACAATCTCAACATCCGTGAAATCAAGGAGTTTCATGGCTGAATAGACTGCATCAAGCTGTCCATCCAACATGTTTGTGTAAAGCAGCTTTGTGTTTTCGTCAAGCACTCCTGCATTAGGCCTGAACAAAGCGTAATCAAGTGTGTCGGTTGAGAAGCCGAAGAATGGATAAGGGTTGATCATGAAAGGTGAATTTGTTGTTCTATGGAAGCTCAGCAATGGTTTGAGCACATGAGTATCGTAGCCTTGTCGAAACTTTCCAGTGGATGGAGGGCTAGAAGTTGACAGAATGCCAAGAGAATGAGGTGTGGAGACTTGGATTCTGAGGTCTAGAGATGCTGCAACAAGGGCAGTATGGAGGGTTTGCATGGCTGGAACAAGGCTTGCTATTAGCAATTTGTTTGCAGTTGATAGCACTTCGTTGCCTACTAGAATCCGGACTATGTTGGTGGCTGGAGTGTGAGGTTGGATGTAGGTTTTCACCCATTGCTGAGCAAAGCTTAGCTTGGTAAGGTGGGGGATTTGGTCATTTGGGACAGTGACTGTGACTGCAATTCCTGTGTGAGCAAAGGCTTTCAAGATTTCAGAGTTGGCATCAAAGAGCCTCACGCGGTTGATAATGGTGGATTCTAATAGAAAATGTGCAACTTCAGATGGTGCAGGGAGATTGTTTGCCACTGTTCCATAGTTGACTCCAATGCTTCCTTCGACTCCTGAGAACAATATTGTTACTAGGTTAAGTTAGTAAATAATTAGTACAAATTAACATAAACTTATAGCCAGCTAGTAAGGTGATACCTTGGATGAGCATTGATGCAATAGCAAGCAGAGCAATTGCGGTAAGTTTGCTAACTGTTGAAGGAGAGAATCGGGCTGATGACTCCATGGTTGAGGTGTAGTAGTGGTGAAGGAGGGGCAGCCATGCATGGTTCAAGAAGTGTATTTTAGATGCTTTGCTTTGAGAATGGGGGAGCCCAAGTTGGTAAGGTTTCAATTTGTGTTGTGTGAGAGCTTTAGTGTGTTTGTGTCTGCTTTATTAGGAGGACCCTTTGAATTTTACCTTTTGCTTTGCATCTGCTCTATCATCAGTTCTCTTTTCTTGTTTAGAGAAGGATAATCTGTTCATACTAGTTAACTTGCAAAATAGGAAACTCAAGAACAAGATGTCAAAAAGAGCCCGATAATATGTGACAATAATGAAATAGAAACCAGAGGTAATTTGGCAATGATCTTGAATCCTCTCATCATATACCCTCATTATAGGGAATCAGAATACCCTCGAAGAAATATTTACACGTTATGCACACATTCACAAATATTTACAAATATATCATCACATTATGACTTTTGTTCAATAAATTAATATAAAGATACTATATATGACACAATTATTCTTCTAGATCTTTTCTTTAACATAAATAATAAAACAAAATGAATAATTAATTCATCCATATCAACAAAGGATTTGCATATCTTAGTGACTGATGATATGATCAGAAAGCTAAAATGCTGATATGAAGCTGTGCTGTATATTGCTTTTCTTGGGGGCAAAGGAATACTCTTTTCTTGCCAAGAGGAGAAGGTATTGGACGAAGCCATTCTAGTCCTTTTTAGCTTTTGTGAGAGTTTGGCTTAATAGTTAAAAAGCTGAAAAGAAAAAAATAAAATAAAAATCCAACCATGAGGCTAGAGCCTCAAAAAGTTTATACCAATAGTGAAGATATGCAGCCAGCTCCCCACTATCTGTCCTTGAGAGATTGAATTGGACCTCTTTAAAGTATGATTTCAGCTTCAGTAGAATTTCAGGATTATGTGGGGACATGTATTTTTACACATACAGCCAACATATAAAACCAAAATGTTAAGTTTGCCACTTTCCTAAAAACTTAAGCTTGTAGGTGTAGGTTTAACATTAATATTTAAGTTCTTTTCAACACTCCCCCTCACGTGCAAGGACATCTCACATGCTTCTTGTACGTGAATCTTTACCTCACATGCAGCCTCTCTTTGGGTCTTACATGTTGGCCAAACCTCACAAATAGCATTTTTTTTTTTTTTTTGGGTCTTACAAGTGGGCCA
This sequence comes from Bursera cuneata, assembly GCA_026212285.1. Classification (NCBI taxonomy): domain Eukaryota; kingdom Viridiplantae; phylum Streptophyta; class Magnoliopsida; order Sapindales; family Burseraceae; genus Bursera; species Bursera cuneata. The sequence goes on from JANLJB010003757.1 coordinate 36,202, forward strand.
ATATTTTTTTTTCTTAATTCGCATCATGAGGATTCGAACCTTAGATTTTTGCTCTGATACCATATTAAGTTTGCCACTTTCCTAAAAGCTTAAGCTTGTAGGTGTAGGTTTAACATTAATATTTAAGTTCTTTTCAACACAAAAGTGGTGAAAAATCATCAGATAGATAAAATGTAATAATAAATGAAAAAAATGATGTAATAATTACACATTCAATGAGATTGTGTTATGTGAGGTTATATGAAATTAGTTATATAAGTTGTTTGTATGTGTAAAATTATTTGTGGGAATATGTATCTTAAAGAGTTAAGTATATCAAAATTGAAAGTTAAGATGATAACAAATGGCATGGTCTTATTTTAAGCATTTAAGAAAGAATAGTTTACATCATTTTTGTATTGCTTTTAAAATATTATATCGAAATATAAAACTTTACATGGTTTATATATATTTTTTAATTTAAACTTCATACATAATTTACATTTAAAGCTGAATTATCTAAGTTTAATTATTTGTGTTGAGATTATTATGGCTCATGAGTTATTAACCTAGTTATTTGTCTCTGAAAAAAAAATTTAGGATTTGATAATTTCTATAATATTATGCTTTTCAGTGATTGCAACAATGTAAACCTTTTCGTTAACATTCCGATACACGCGTGATAAAACTCTTATCTTTGCATGTTCACATATGTTCAGATAAAATTGAGATTAAGAGAGATTTAATCCTCAACTAGCTATGAATCTTGTTGAGTTAACCTTTAGCTATCATTTCCTTTTCGAAAACTTCGTAGTATAAAAATTTAATTTCACTCTTCTCATTTGAGGTGTAAGCTTGTGTTAACCAAATTCATTTCGTTTCTTATCATTTTATAAGTTTCTCTGAAAATTTATATTGGTTATATAAATTTAACTAATTTTGGAACTTATGAGTATAAAAATATAATTATTCAAATCTTAACATAGTTTAGAATAAAGGGTGAATTTTGGATAAGAATAAATAAGATAATCCATCATCGTACTGGATTATAACTAACCAGGATTATTTAATTAATGCAAGTAAGCATAATTGCCATAAAATTTTTACAACCTTAGAATGGTTGTTGGAACTTGGAAGATTAATTTTCCACAAAAAATAAAAATGAGTTCATCGTTAATCAAGCAGTTGTTATCGTTTCCGGCTGCATGCCGACATCTACCGAAGAATACTTCGACTTTAATCGTCAAGGAGAACCCTGAATTATAGAATTAAATAGAGGTTAATTAGTATCGTGTCAAACTTTTAAGCCCCTTATTTTGAATGATAACTTACATTAAATTTGTCTCACCACACACAAAACAATAATCGAGAAATAGTAAAATATTCACGAGATCCATTTCCAAAAATTTACTATAACAAATAACAAAGTAAATTCTCAAATACTTCCATATTGACAAAATTTGAGAAGATTTTCAAGGTCATCTCCATTAAATCATGTCACTCTCTCTTTTTCTCTATCAAGGATTCAAGGTCGTATGATTTAAAAATTTTCAATTTAATTATTCAGTAAAAAAGTTTAGTAAGTAAAGTTAATACATTAAAAAAAAAAAAAGGCAAAATACATAACAGCCGCGGAACACATTGGAATAGTCCTCGTCAACACCTGCTAATAGGACGACCCACTTAATGATAAGAAATTAATGAAAGTTTTCTCATTGCATGTGCTAAATATTCATTACTTTTGATTTATCCTCTAATAAGTTAAAAAAGGCTACAAAGTGGAGAACAATTAACTAATAAGGACAATCATTATATAACTATTTATCGGTGGATATCACTTCCCATATCAGTTAAAAGTGTAAACCTATAGCTGCTAAAGTAGGAATAAAAATAATATTGTTTCTATAAAATGGAGAATATGCATGTTGTTGTTATAAATTAATGATCATCAATAATTATGGAAAGATATAGCTCCCGTTAGCTTCCTGGAATAGTATTAAATTTAAAAAGTATAAATCATATACCAATTAATAAGATAATTATAAAAAATATATATAAAATTTAGATCAAATTGCACAAGATTACGATATTATATCAAGTTGTACTTGTATCCAGTTGATTGTATGAGTTATATATAATTTGGAACTAGATGGGCACAGTTAACTATATTTGTTGTTGAACTAACAATCATTCAATTATTATCATAAAGGTAAGTAACTGTCATCTGGTCTTCTTCAGCCGTAGCCTCAAAACCTTTCAAAGGTCAAACCATAAAGGATAATCTTATACAATATTTTGGCATTTTCAATATACAATATTAGTCTACGGCAAAATTTTCTTTTTAAATATTTTTCTTGAATTATTAACAAGCAAATTTAGAAGATTTAAAATAACCACATATATTTGTGAAATTTCTTTACTCAATAATTGGAAAACTGAAAAACTTAAAAAAAAATGCTGAATAATTAACAAGTTTTGCCCTGTTGATTTCATGGTAGTACAGGAAATTATTATTATTGTATTATTTATTAGTTTTCATAGAATGGTTAAAAAAAATTATAATTTATGATCACTATGAAAAGAAAAGAAAACTCATATACGATTTCGAGCAAGAGAGATGCATGCAGAAGTACCCGATCTTTTGCGACTCGAATCCAGCTTTTTTTCACACTTTCTGACGTTTGTTGTTGCTTTCCAAGCTCCCAGGATAAGCAAAAACTATATATGTTACTGAACAAGAAGAAGAATAGAATAGAATTTTGCTACATATATATATATAAGCAAAGAGAGAGTGTAAGAACTTATCTGACAAAAGCTGGAGCTGTGAAAGCGAAGCAAAGCCTTCGTATAATATCAAACTGATCATCAAAGAAGAGAAGAAGATCGACCATGGTGATGCAAGCACTTTAAAAATTACATATTCCACTCCTAAGATTGCTTGCTCAAATGAGCATCTCAGTAAACAGAAGAAGCATCGCAACATATATATATGTATATATAGATAGATAGATAAAATAGCTAAAAAGATACCGTAAAAGCTAGATCATGTTATGTGCATGTACATGTGTGCAGCTAGCCATCTAGCTGTTTATGGAATACTCATTTGAGCAAGAAACATTACAAAGTGAATCGCAGCAATTCACTCTCTTTATCTCTCTCTGTCTCTTTCTGATCTCTGAACCCTTCATTGCTGTGCTGAGCTGAGTGAGAGGCTCCTAGAATCCGTGAATAAAGACTTGTTATATATAGAAGGCTCTCATGCAAGTTTCAGTGTTGTGAAATCACCAAAACAGCCTCCACCCTAGTAAATTCAGCTGGTGAATACCAACTCTAGTGGACCACTTTTTGTCGTTTTCAATTCAATTTCGTAGCCTCGTCGGAAGGGTGTTCTTGGAAATGGAAAACGTTTGGAATATGGGAAAAAAACAAGATTTGTAGAATTTGGTTAGTCGTACGTAAGCTTACATATGGTTGAGACTTGACAGTCAATTTAGAGAGAGCAGCAAACAGAAGAATTGTAGTTGTTGATGGAATGGCAGCTCGAGAAGCCTTAATCTCAACAACCTTACAAACATCTCTCTCTCTGCTGTTTAAATTATGGGTTATTATTGATTCACGAGCGCACTTATATATTATCAACATGACGTGTATTTGTCATTCCTAAATTGTGTTTGTAATTATATAAGATAGTTGACCAATATTCCGAGGAATATATTTAGAATATGAATCTTATATATTTAGCTTTCGTTAGCATAGATGTAATTTAATATGAGATTATTAAGTTTCAGAATAGATAGTTTCGATGAATTTTACATATTCCTTGTATCTATATATTGCCTCCACCTTTGGAGAAGGAAATATAATATTGAGAATTATTTATAAAAACGACGTTTAACATATATCAAAGGACTAATTATCATTGACCATCACCCTTACCTTTTTTTTTTTTTCACTCATATGAGACTTTTACTATTTTTATCTTCTCTCATCCTTAAGTTTTGATAAAATCTCTTCTCAAATCATTCAGTGAAAAATTATGTTAGTTAAAATTGATTAACTTTCATATTCCAATAAATTTACTATTTTATCCTTACTAACATATATAAAAAATAACTAATTTTTTTAAGGATAATATGAAGTTAAATGAAAAAATTACCCTTGAAATAAATACCAATGTGTTAATATCGTTCATAAGAAGTAATTTTAATATGTGTTAATTTGATCATTTAATTTAATATTATCCTTTAAAAATTAAGTCATTTTTTATATGTGTTAGTAAGGATAAAATGATAATTTATTAAAATTTGGAGGTTAATAGATGTTAACTAACAAAATTTTTAACTGGAGGACTTGAAAATAGATTTTTTCAAAACTTAAGGATGAGAGAAGATAAAAATGACAAAAATCTCATATGAGCGAAAAAATGAAAAGGTATGGGTGGTCAATAATAATTACTCTATATTAAAGTTTATAATAGCGAAATATATATTACTAATTTATTTTCTTATAAGATAGATTTTTTAGGTTGATTGAATAATAAACCAAAATTGTAGGAGATATTTGAAAAAATAATTAAATTTTCAAAAAATCTAAATATCATAATCAAAAACCGACCACGGTCTCTACCGTTCATTAGTAGAAATTTTTTTTGATGTATTAAATAATAATCATGACATCTAAATTTTGTAAAATACATTTGTAATTTTGGAGATTGTTTTAATTTCCTAAATAATATATGTTGAAACATACACAAATACATAGCATTTAAATAATACTATATTACAAACTTTATATATATGATTTGATGTGTAATAGAACAATATAAGTAAAGAAGACAACTAAAAAGTTGAACACATAAGCTTCCAAAAATACTATAGACATAAGCTTTGCTTGGTAATGAAATTTTTTTTTAAGAAAAGTTAGTTTTCACAAAAAAAAAAAAAAAAAAAAAAAAAAATAAAAAAAANATTTTTAACAAAAAAAAAAAAAAAAAAAAAATCATAAATCAACGATTTTCTAAATCTTATGTCACATTCATTGTTGTTTATTTTATTTTATTTATTCCAAGCTAGTAATTGAGTGTGATTCCACAATATTGTTATGTTTGATTAAAGTTATTTGATGGGGCAATAATTGAATCTATCCAAATTTTAACAAAATGACATTATCTTCAATCACTTGGGGAAGACCATATGAAATTTGGAATTCTATCAATTTGGAATTGTATCATTCTTTTAAATCAATTCCAACTATAATATATAAGAAGATAAAGACGTATAAATTATTGTCTTTTTTTATCAAAACAATCAAAGAAGAAGAAGAAAAAAAGAGAACTAAATTCTAGGGTCCATGATTTATTTCTTTTGTCTAATCATTGATCAAATTATTCCATACGGTTAATCACACAAGAGAATCATTGATCAAATTCTTTCATACATTAATCACATAAGAGATGTGACATTCCAGATTTGATCAAATTCTTTCATACATTAATCACATAAGAGATGTGTCATTCCACATCACTTGAAAAAATATGTTTAAATAGTTAAATAATATGTAAACTCTGTTGGAGGTTTTTTAGGTTGTAAAACCCAAAAACAAAATCATGACAGACTGTGTATCTAAAACGGACAATATTTAACAGTGGACCAAGAAAAGCGGATAATATTTAATAATTGGTCAGGGAAAATAGATAATATCCAATAGTGGACCGGAATGTTACAAGTCTGTCACAGTTTTATTCTCAACAAGTATATATAATTCAATCATAAAAAAGTTTACAATCTTTCATCTTTCTATATCTTATAAGACTTTTAAAAAAAAAAAAAAAAAAAAAGGAAATCCAGCTGTTAACTATAACTTTAAGTGGGGAAGAAATCTGTCACATAATCAACACAATTATAATTAACCAGCTGGGGCATATATATGCAAATGAAATTGACAAATTAGTTCTATTTCTATCACAAACCAAATGAACTATCATCTTAATTTCAAATAATTAAATCACTATTTACTTTTTCTAAATATTCCTATCACAATGCAATTTCACAACCAAATCTTTAATTAACTTTCATTAACTAATTTTTTTTAATCAAATTTATATAAAATTCAATTTAATAAAGTCCAATCTAATCTTCAAGAACTCCAATCAACTAAATTTGATGTACCCAAATGCACATTTTTTATAGAAGGAGGTGATGGTGTGGGTAGGAGGGAGGGGAATAGGTACTATAGGTCCCATGCATATTAACAAGTGACAAGATGTTAATTAATGGCAATGAATTGAAAGGTGGAAGAAAACAAAAGAAATTATCTGAGTCACTTCATTTTTATTTTCTTAAAATTTTTTTAAACAAAACTTTTATCAATTTCAATGCAATGATTTTAACATCTAGTGTATAGATAGTGATAAATATCATTTTCTTAATTTTAATTAATCAATAATTGGAATAGGTAGATGATGATTTAAGATTATATCAAAATTTTAACTTTAAAATTTACACTACGTGCAATGCTCTAACTCTAGAAACAAGTAAGTTCTTTAATTAAATTAAATTGCGTTGGAATGTATATGAATTAAATTAATGTACAAGTGATTTGTAAGACTAAAAGCTTAACTAATAAATATTACTTGATTAGTGAAAAATAATTTTATATTAACATCTGTTTATAACTTTAAAAATAACATGTTAGTGAAAATTCAATAAAAACACGAAATTTCTATTGAAAATGAATGAATACAAAAATTGATTTCTATAATTACTAATAGCTGATATTGGATATGGACAAATTTTTTATTTTCATCTTTTTATCAAAATTACATATTTGTTAGTAAGAATTTAATTGTTTGAAAATAAAATGAGAGTAGTTCCAACGTGTCCTCTAAGGGTATATGTTAAGACCTAAAAATATTTTTTTCTCATGACTACAACCATTAATCTAACTCATAACTTTCATAACTTTTGGTATAAAATAATATCTTTTTCAAAAAATTTCATAACTTTTAATTTTTCTAGCTAAGGACTCCTGAAGGGTGAGTATATATCATCTTCTTACTCAAGTTATGTATTGCCAACAAAGTTAAATCATAATTTAGTATTGATCAATTTCGTCAAAAGAATTTAGATATTTATTATTTTTACATAAAGTTCAGGCTATTACTACTTAAAACTTTGATTTTTTTATTTATTTAATGGTGGAAAGAGTTGCTGAATTAGTATAGAAAAAACTACTTGTGAATTTCTCTTTTACATCTATAGATTGTAATAAATCAAAAGTTATAAAAAAATATATAAAATTAAATTAAATAAATTAAATTATAATAACTTAAACCATATTGACTATTATATAATTCATTATTTATATTATATTACGTTATTTGTTAAATTATGAAAATAAAATGCGCACAATATGAATCTTCGAAATTCAAAAAATTGGTATATTAGAAATATGGGTGTCGATTACAATCTTTTTGGTGCAAGTAGTTTTGGTTTATTTATAAATTTCTTCTCTCAAAGCTCTAAAATTTTTAAATTCATAACTTGTTTTTAATTTTAACTAAATCATTTTATATTATCTCGATAAGTACCTTTCATGACAGATTTTCGGATCTTAATGGGGTGGGCCAAATGGGATCGGTATTAGCAATTGAGTCTTACAAGTGGCGATTTTGATTGTTGAAGTAAACTCAATGCAGCATATGATTGTCACCATTATTTGAATAACAAAATAAACTCAAAATTAATCAGTTACAGAAGATCGAATATCCACGATCACTAAGGATCGATGATTGATTTCTTTTGCCTAATCATTGATCAAATTCTTCCATACATTAATCACACGAATCACACGAAAGAAACTTGTCAACTAAACTAATTATAGTTTTAATTTTTTAAAATCATTCTCAAGTAGGTAAATAAATTTCCTCGTTAATTTGAAGTTTCCTGAAATTCAATTCTTTTATTGAATGTTTCATAAAATAATTTATTGCCCTTATTATGTTAATTGTTGTCCTTGTTAAACAATATTATTATTTTTAAAGTGTCCATAACTTTTTTTTATTTAATTTCTTATATTTTTTAATAATTATTAATTAATTATAGTCCGATGGTTATTAAAAAAATTAAAAGTTAGTTGTTTTTTAGCTAACTCATCAGTTTTTTAACTATTGGATTGTAGTGGATCAATGGTTATGGATAAGTGTGAAAAATTAAGTTACAATAGGCCAATCCATTTTTAAATTATATTTTATGTTATTTTAAGTATTTTATTATCGTTATTTAAGTATATTATGAGAGTATTTTGTGTTTAGCTAGAGTAGTATTTTGTTATGTAAATATTTTTTTTTTTTTTGTATGTTAGAGTAAAATATGAAATTATTATGATGAATATTTTAGAGTAATAGTAATATTGTTTTAGAAAATTATGAAAGCAAATAAATTGATTACTTTGAAATTTCTTCATCATTAAACCTTATGTTATTTTCTATAGTATGTATTTTATTTAGATAAATTCTAAATTTAAGAGAAAAAGAGAATTTTTTTATGTTTCTCTAATTTTGCATGAATATATAATCTTGCATCTTTCAATATCAGGGGATTTATGAAACTAACTAAACTCCAAAGAGAGTATTAAAGAATAACTAAAATTTCAAAAGTTTTAATTTATCTAACCAAATCGTTGGTTTGTGGGTTTGTTGAGATTGGCCCGTAGACCCATTAGCCCCTTAACGGGCCAAAGATATGGCTAGATAAATCGAAACTCTTAACTTTTTCATTATTTTATAATTTAATCCCTTAAATTTGATTAGTTTATATAATTACTGAGAAAGACTTTTTTTTTTTTCAATAACGATATCCAGCTTATAATTAACCAGGGCATATATGCAAATGAAAGTGACAAATCATCTCTACTTCTGTCACTAACCAAAGCGATCGAAAAAGAATGCCATGTGTGAACTTTCATGTTAGTTCCAAATTAATAAAATCACTATTTACTTTTTTAAAATATTCCTACCACAATTCAATTTCATAACCAAATCTTTGATTAACTTTCATTAACTAAATTTGTTTAATATACCTTAATATGAAACTTGAAGTTGATCAAATTTATATAAAATTCAATCTAATAAAGTTCAATCTAATCTTGAAGAACTCCAACCAATTAAATTTGATGTACCCAAATGCGCATTTTTAATTTTAAATTTGAATAAGAGAGGTTTGCTCCCTCTCAGGTTTAAGGTTGGAACCTTCTTAATGCATTTTCTTAGGGTCATGTCTTTTGGTGTAAAAACCAATGAATTACTCTRATATGTRTTGAAAAACTTTTTAAGGCAYAAAATACAAGATCTGTTATGATTAGTTGAGATACACGCAAGCTAGACTGGACATCTATGATTACAAAAAAAAAAAAAAATTAAATTGAATATATTAAGTCAAGATTATTGATCATCATATTAATTTGAAGGAGGTGATGGTGTCAGTAGGAGGGAGGCAACTAGTTACAATAGGTCTCATGCATATTAACAAATGAGTACAAGATCTTATCTAATGGCAATGAATTGAAAGGTGGATGAAAACAAAAGAAATTATTTGAGTCACTTCATTTTTTTTTCTTAAAATTTTAAAAATAAACTTTCAACAATTTAAATGCAATGATTTTAACATCTATTGTATAGATAATGATAAATATCATTTTCTTAATTTTAATTAATCACTACTAAATTGGAACAGATCAAGAGTGATTTAAAATTATATCAAATTTTTAAATTTTTAAATTTACATTACGTGCAATGCTATAACTCTAGAAACAAGTAAATCCTTTAATTATATTAAACTGCATTGGAATGCATATAAATTGAATTAACATGAAAGTGATTTGTAAGACTAAAAGCTTAACTAATAAATATTACTTGATTTGTGAAAATTAATTTTATATTAACATATGATTATAATTTTAAAAATAAAATATTTGTATTCTCATGATTATAATTATTAATCTATTTTTGAAATTATGTTTAATTAATTAATTTACAATATTTTATAATTTTTGTAATAAAAAATACACTTTTCAAAGTAAAATAATAATTATAATAGTGAAAATATATTAATTTCGAAGTTTTAATATATGTTTTTTTTTTTAAACCAAGGTGTCCACAACTCACTGTCACGATTTCTCACTAAAATCATGATATAATTTACATGTAAGAAGAATCGAACCTAAGATCTCATTGTTAGTCTTATCCCCTCAATCTTGGGTGCGTCTTGTCACTTGAACTAAACCATTATGGGGACGTTAAAAATAATATTTATAGTAATTTAAAAAAAAAAAAAAAAGAAGAAGTGTACCTGATGATTGAAGAGTTAGTAATTCTACGAGCATGAAGAATTGATTCAAAAAATAAACATTTGAAAAAAGGTTGCATCATTGAGTAGTGGATGAAATCTCACGGATTCATAAACCAAGGACTAAAAGTTGACAGAAAAACATAGTCAATTCTTCGTGCATTTCACATTCCATTTTGCACATTTAGCTCGTTGCAAATGCGGAGAAATATCTTGATAATAATAACATTAAGAATACACTGATTCTAAGGTCTTAACATATAGTTGTAGGACACACATTAAAAATAATGTACACAACAATTAAAAAAAAAAAAAAATGGACCTAACAATTGAAGAGGTAGTAATTCTACAAGCATAAAGAACTGATTCAATAATGAATATTTTAAAAAAGGTTGCATCAGTCAGTAGAGGATGGAATCTCAGGTATTCATGAGTCAAGAACAAGAAGCTGAGAAAGTGGACGTGTCATTGAGTAGAGGATTGAATCTCAGGTATTCATGAATCAAGAACTAAAAGTTGAGAAAGTGGAAGTATGACACGAAAAACATAGTCAATTCTTAATGCATTTCACATTCCATTTGTCACAATTGGCTTGTTGCAAATGCGGAGAAATATCTTGCTTCTTTTTCTTCTATATTTTAAGATATGCAATGATGGAAAATATCTACAATCAACCCTTTCACGGCTATGGATATTGGATAGGACTGTTAGGGTTAATCTAAATTCTTGTTCAAATCCACTATTTTTCAAAAAATTCTAGAACTTCTAATTTTTCCGGCTGAGGACTTTCGAAAGGTGAGTATATACCCTCTTCTTACCCAAGTTAGGTATTATCGACAAAGTTAAATCATAATTTAGTATTGATAAATTTCGTCCAAAAATTAAGATATATATTGTTTTACATAAGGTTCGGGTTATTGTAACTTAAAATTTGATTTAAAATTTTGATATTATTTAATATTAATTCATTTTCTCTAATCTAGTTGTTGAAAGAGTTGCCGAGTTTATATGGAAAAAACTACAATTTTATTTTATTTTTTCCACTCGTAGATTGTAGTAAATAAAAAATTTTAAAGAAGTGTTTGAAATTAAGTTATAACAATTTAACCCTTTACATAATTCATTAGTTATATTATATGACATTATTTGTTAAATTATGAAAAAAAAGGGCACAATTTGAATCTTTAAAATTTAAAAAATTGGTATACTAGAAATATGGGTGTCGATTTCAATCTTTTTGGTGCAAGTTGTTTTGGTTTATTTATAAATGCTCTAAAATTTTTTAACCTTATAACTTTTTCTAATTTCTATTTTTTATTTTTTATTTTCTCCTCAAACAAAGTCATTCCATTGTCTCAGTTGCCCAAATAACATTTCATGACAGATTTTCGGATCTTAAGGGGTGGACCAAATGGGCTCGGTGTCAGCAAGTTCTAGCCTTAAGTAGCGACGTTGATTGTCGAAGAAAACTCAATGCAGCATATGATTGTCACTATTATCGGAATAAAAAAACAAACTCAAAATTAATCGGTTTCAGAAGATTGAGTATCCACCATCACAAAGGATCACTCAATACCGAAGAGATTCATCATCATTTCTTTGAGTAATCAAAAAACTCAAACTTTACGTCTGAATTATTATAATGAAATTCTTAAATACACGATGCCGAGGTTTATAAATTTTATATAAATGGGTATCATGGTGATGCAGATATTTAATATGAACGTTAAACTACTTGTTGTAATATGCATCGAAAAAAATTCAAGATTAGTGATATTATCGATCTGTAAAAACCATTAAGAGAGAGTTTTTACTCTATTTATATATATATATATTCTCAAACCCTTTTAAAAACATTGTTTCTAATCTTAGAAATAACCTAATAAACAAAATGAGTTGATTAATGTTTGATACTTTGGTCGTACGAAAAATAATTAAAACAACCAATTTGTGTTAAATCCGCTATTACATTAAAGAACTCTCACTATTAATACTTTCTTTAGTTTCAAATTTATCTTTAATTAAAATTATTTTTATGAAAATTAATATATATATATTATAAATGAATGATGATATTGAAGGTGTTATTAGGTATTATATTGTTTTATAAATTTTAAATGAATAATTATGACCATCCTTATCTTTTTCTCTTTTTTTACTCATATGGGACGTTTACCATTTTTCTCTTCTCTCATCTTTAAGTTTTAAAAAAAATCTCTTCTTAAGTCCTCCAGTTAAAAATTCTGTTAGTTAACATCTATTAATCTCTATATTTCAATAAATTTACTATTTTACCCTTACTAACATATATAAAAAAAATGACTTAATTTTTAAAAAACAATATTAAATTAAATTATCAAATTACTTTAACACATATTAAAATTACTTTTTTCATGGACAATATTAACACATATTGGTATTTATTTTAAGGCTAATTTGATTATTTAACTTAATATTGTCCTTAAAAAATTAGTTATTTTTATGTGTTATTAAGGGTAAAATAGTAAATTTATTATAATATGGAGATTAATAGATGTTAACTAATAGAATTTTTAACGGGATAAATACATAGACACCCCTAAGGTTTGGTCTAAGTAACAAACTCACCCTTGTTATTCATAAAGTAACATAAAGACCCACATTTTGATATTTTAAGTAACATTAAGACCCCTATTTNTTATGGGTTAAGACCTCAATGTTTTCCAATTCTATGGGTGTCTATGTTACTTTATAAATAACAAGGGTGAGATTGTTACTTAGACCAAACATCGGGGGTGTCTATGTATTTACCCCAATTTTTAACTGGTAGACTTGAGAAGAGATTTTTTCAAAATTTAAGGATGAGTGAAAAAAAAAAAAGATAAACGTCCTATATGAATATGAATGAAAAAAAAAAAAAAAAAGTAGAGATGGTTAATGATAATTACTTAATTTTAAATAAGTATAATTAAAAGCGGGGTTCTTTTAGCTCAACAGTGTANGGATAAATAGTAATTGCATGGAAAAATGGTGAGCTGTAACCCAAGCCATTTCCGTTGAAATGGCAAATGATGGCCCAAAACACGCTAAACGTTGCCAAGGTAGCCCAGGTCCATCCATTCCTATTTTTTTATTTCTCACCTCAAAATTAATTTTTAGATTTTGTTTTGGTTATGAATTTTGGACGTTTGTTTCTAAAAGAATTTGAAAAATAAATTATGAATTTTGATGTTTAAGTAAGAGATTTTGATATTTAAGTAAAGTGTATGTGTTCGATAATGATATTTAAATTTCAAATTTATTGAAAAATCTACTAAATAAGAAAATAAATCTTAAAAAAATAGTCTTTAGTGTGCTTTAGAGGTATATGTTAAAATTTAGAAAATTATGTAATAATCATTAAATCATTTCAAATTGTAGTTTTTTAATTATAAAATTCGTTGTATTTAATGAAATAACTAATTTAATATGATTTTTAAAATAATTTAAAAAGGTTAAAATGGGAAATTTATTATTTTTAAAAAATTAATTTTCGCCTAATTTTAAAATAAAATACGAACATATTCAATGAAATTAGTGATAAAGTAATATTACAACATTTACAACATTACATAATTTTAGGATGAAATATCGGGGTAAAATTCTTTTAAAAAGTTTAAAATAATGACGTGGCGGAATTTTAGTGGTGAATTGTAGTTTTATGTTGTGCACCTTACCACACGCAATGATCCCTATAAGAGCAGACTTTTCACAAATGCATACCTTAGCATAACCGTTCGGTATTCACTCCTCTTCAGCTCTTCTCGAACTCAAACCGTTCAGGCTTAATTTGCCTGGAAGCCAAGCTCACCGCAAGCCGCCGGCACCTCATCCATCGTTCTAGCCATACTCTTGCTGCCGCCGCTACTGCCGCCAACTTCCAGCCGCCTTCCAGCCGGTAAGCCGCCATCCTTTTTTTCTTTTTCTTAATTCATTTTTATTTTCAGAAATTCGTAGTTAAAAGTTTATAATCTGTGGATTATAGTTCGTTTATTGTTCAATATATGAATATATTTGTTGTTAAGTTGTTCTAGGTTTTTTTTCCAGATAATATGAATTTTTTACTTGTTAGAAGTTAGAAATAAGAAATTAATTTTTTATTTGTTTCAAAAGATCCTTTTTTAGAACTTAAGATAATTTTATATTATTAATTGAGTATTTAGTTATGAAGTTCTTCGTAGATTAACATGATTGTATGGGTTTTTGTCTAGATGGATGAAGATAGATTTCCTTTTAGTGATGATGTTGTTCAACAAACAATGGATCATTCAATTTCAAACGAGATAGCAAGGACGAATCAAAGAACCAAGTGTTTGGGATCATCATTTATGTCTAAATGCTAGTTTGTTAAATAATAATGGCTAATTAGTAATGGTTTAGAATTTTTGTATTGCAATGTTGGTGCAGTTAAATGTTTGGTAAAGCAATTGATAACAAATTCAATAATTTATTTTAACCCGACAATAACGAAGGTCAGTCTGGTTTGGTTATTGCCCCTATATGGGATTAAATCAGGTTGACATCTTGTCAGCCCAGTGACATGATAGTTCCTTCCGGGTTGGGTTGGCAAATGGTCATCCATAGTTGAATGCCTACTTTAGAAGTGAGGGATTTGCACTTGTCTGATTTTCTATATGTTGGCTCTTTCAGAGGTTTTTTCCCCATAAAGTAAAAGAAAAGAACTACCAAATCTTAGGTAAAGTTTTTTTTTTTTTTTTTTGGGGGAAGGGGGGGCGCGTAGGAAACCAAAGTTTATAACATGTACTTTTTTTCCTGATATGTTATAGGTGGTTACTGTTTTATCTGCTATATTTTCCAATTTTGACAATTTTAAAATTATTCATTGACTAAATTATGGTATTTTATGTGCTGAATCTTGCAGTTATGGTTTTAAATTTTAAGCTGGTTCAATAGTATATCAATTGATTTTGAGTAGAGCAGATGGATATAGTGGAATCCGTACTCAGTCTTCCAGTGCAAGATCCTGCTGAGGAGGATTTCTCTTCCGCTGATCTGAATTGGACCAAGTTTGGCACAGCTGAGCATCATGATGATGTAGCACTGATTCCTTATGCACGTGTTGATTCATTTATAATTGGAGAGTGCTCTAATGTTGAATGCCCAACACGTTTTCATATTGAGAGAGGAAGAAAACGACCAAAAGGCAGCTTGAAGGAGTATAAGAATGACGAATATTTGGAATATAGACTGTAAGTCTTGTATTTTTAAAGCATCTATTGAGACACAAAAATGTATTTATTTATAAATGCCCTTAGTGAAATGTACTTTTATTTTTCCATTATACTTGATGGCTTAGAACCATCGACTTATATATTTATTTAGCTTTTAAAAATTTTTAAACTGTTAAAATAGCTGAACCTTATAGAGCAGTTTGGAGAGTAAACATTGTTGCCTCATGTTCAATATATCCATTCTGAAGTACCAAATATGTGGTATGATAATTTTAGCTGATTTTTTTTTTAATATATATATATATATCTCCAAATTTTCAATACGTTTGAATTGGGAATTTCATTATTTTATATATTACATATATTCTATGTGTTGACAACTTTTAAGTTACTTCTTTCATGTCAATATGACTCAAATTTGGCTGTTTCTAGAGGATGAAAACACATTTAAAAATAACTTGCCTTGGTTGTCAAGTTTTGTTGAAATAGGTCATGGGAGTAATTAGGCTTAGATGCTTACAAGAAAATATGGACGCAAGTTTCTGTTCTTTAAGTACATGATTCTTTGTTCTGATCTTGCTTTTATTTTGTTTATTCTTTTAAGGTATTGGTGTTCATTTGGTCCTGAAAATTACGGGGAAGGTGGTGGTGTATTACCTAGTAGAAGGTATCGACTTAATACCAGAAATCGTGCTGCCAGACCTCAGTCCATGCGTGGTTGTACATGCCATTTCATAGTAAAGCGGCTGTATGCTCACCCATCACTTGCACTCATTATTTATAATGACAGGCGTCACGTCAACAAGTCAGGTTTTATCTGCCATGGTCCCCTTGACAGAGATGCAATTGGTCCTGGGGCCAAGAAAATTCCATATATTTGTAATGAGATTCAACAACAAACAATGTCTATGATCTATCTTGGCATCCCTGAAGAGAGTGTGTTAGAGAAACACATTGAGGGTATTCAACGATATTGTGGTTCAAATGCGAATGTCAATACCCTTGCCTCTCAGTATGTCCAGAAACTTGGGATGATTATTAAACGATCCACCCATGAGTTGGATCTAGATGATCAAGCTAGCATCCGAATGTGGGTTGAACGGAATAAGAAATCCATTTTCTATTATCAGGATTCATCAGAAACAGAACCTTTCATTCTTGGGATTCAAACCGAATGGCAGTTGCAACAAATGATCCGTTTTGGTCATCGCAGTCTCATTGCAGCCGATTCAACATTTGGCATAAAGCGACTTAAGGTAAGCAATTTATTGATGCCACTTTTTCTGTTTAGCATTAAGAGTTTATATCTTGTGATGCTAATTCCATGTTCTTTCTATCTGGTAGTACCCCTTGTGCACACTTCTTGTTTTTGATTCAAGACAACATGCGCTTCCTGTTGCATGGGTCATCACACGTAGCTCTGCGAAGCCTGATGTGGCTAAGTGGATGAAAGCTCTACTTGATCGAGCTCGGGGCATTGAACCTGGATGGAAAATCAGTGGATTTCTTATTGATGATGCAGCAGCAGAGATTGATCCCATAAGGCAAGTTTCTTTTGCTCTAGATTTTGATTGAATAAAAAGTGTGTGACCTGAAAGTATACATATTTATACTTGGTTTTAATGCTCTTCCAGGGAGATATTTTGTTGTCCTGTCTTGTTTTCTTTATGGCGTGTTCGTAGATCATGGCTAAGGAAAATCATTAGAAAATGCAGTAACATTGAAATTCAGCGAGAACTTTTCAAACGACTAGGAAACATAGTGTATGGTATATGGGGTGGACCTGATGCTTTTACTTCCTTGGAAGAATTAACACAGGATTTTGTTGATCAGACTTCCTTCATAGAGTACTTCAAAGCCTCTTGGATGCCTAAGCTCGGTTAGATCTCTCTCTCTCTCTCTCTCTCTCTCATGGATTCACAAAGCCTACAAGCAATCTCATCATGTTGAAATTGTCTCAGACTTGATTGTATTATGAAAATCATAACATTTCTTTTTTCTTTTCTGAAATCAGAGATGTGGCTTTCAACAATGAGAACCCTTCCCCTTGCAAGTGAGGAGGCATCTGGGGCCATAGAAGCTTACCATGTGAAGCTGAAAGCCAAACTATTTGACGATTCACATCTTGGTGCACTCCAGAGAGTTGATTGGTTAGTGCACAAGTTGACAACTGAGTTGCATTCGAGCTACTGGCTTGATCGGTATGCAGATGAAAGTGATTCTTTTCTTAATGTGAAGGATGAATATATTGCATCTACGTCATGGCACCGGGCACTGCAAATTCCTGATTCTGCCGTCACATTTGATGATAAGGCCCGTCTCTTTGCCAAGGTGTTGAGCCAGAAAGACAGCAGCCTGACACATCTAGTTTGGAACCCCGGTTCTGAATTTGCCTTCTGCGATTGTGCATGGTCGATGCAAGGAAACATTTGCAAGCACATTATTAAAGTCAATATGATGTGTGCACCTCATGAAGGATATCGACCTTCCATGTCTTTTCAGTCATTAAAAGAAATATTGATGAATCTATGGAAAACACCGACGGATGACTCAGTTGCACTGGATCAGTCAGTGGCCTGGACTCACCAGATGCTCGATCAAATTAGACAGCTTGTTGAACTTAGTAGTTCAAACAATATCGGTGATGTGGTAAGTAATCTGCCTTTGCAATGGGTTTCTAAGAAAGGTAGGACATTTGTTGGTATGCCATCCTCCACTCTTGCTCTTCCCTCTTGTTCCAAGAGCAGTACAAAGAATTCCACTGCACGCAAAAAGAACCGAAAGAGAAAGAGATTGTCTGGATTAAGATGATCGCATGAGTTAGTAAGATCCAGAATTCTTTCATTGATAATTTTTTACTATCACATTTCTCTAGTTTGATACACATCTATCATGCAATGCATGCAGTCATAGCAGGTCATGATATACATTTTTTTGTACTAGCTAAAGCTTTGACATGTCCAGTAGAGATCATAGTCAGTTTAGCACAGTAGTAGGTAAACTTAGAAGGGAAAAGAGATTGATTAGGGTAGATATCGAATTCTGTCATCAGCGATTTCAACACCTGAAAATTGAGCTTTTATACTAACGAACATCAATTTTAATGTGTCCGCGGTATAGCTTAATTCTCATCGTGGTTGAGTTCTACCCTCTTAAATCTCTAAGGTATGTTTGCTGTGAATTTTGTATTTTTGTTTAGTAATAAATTTTGAAAATGATAATTCAAAGAACAAAAACAAGAATACTTGTTTTATAATGAATAATTAACAAATATTTTAAATAAACAATTTATAATTATATGGTATTTAATTAATTTTCTTTTAAATTCCATTTACAAAAATGATCTTTTCTTTTTCTTTTTCATTTTTTTCCTACAAATACTCACGAGAGATAAACCACCGTGACTAACTATTTCTGATGCCCCATTCTCCCTGAAGCATCACTACCAATTGAGTCACCAAAATGCCTCAAATTAAGACCAATAACAAACACTGCCTTAACGAGTCAAAAGCCCAACCCACCAATTTCTTCAACCAACAAAAAGGTCCCGAACAATTTATTCCTGGTATGTTATTTCATAATAATAATTAACAAAAAATTATGATTAAAAAAAATCTCAAACCATCACGTTTAGAATCCGTGGAAGGAGAAAAAGAATCACAACAACATTGTTACTCTCCCCTCCGTTTTCTGAAGTTTAAAATGCCCCAAAACAAACAAGTACTACACTTTTTTTTAAGTATTTTCAAAGAAATTTTGACATTCTGTTAGAAATGATAGCCTTCAGAACGTCAAACTCATATTTGAAAAATTATTAAAAATAGAAACTAATCTTAATTGTATAGATTGGTTGTATACGTAGAATTCATCATTCTCAAGACATTATAGAACATCTCGAACTCTATAATGAAGTCATTCCCTTGCATATCATTGAAGCGTGGAAAGAAATACAGAGGCCAGAAACACATTTTACAAGCTGTCAACAAGTAGTGTACTTGTACAAATATCTACCAAACAATATTTAACAACATGCAAGTATAGTTGTAGCTTACTCAAGCAAAAGATGCATGGTACTATAAATTTACCATACCGGTGTTCTTATAGTTTCACCAGAAGGAACAACTGTTAACTGCACTCTACTTTTAAGGACTATATATCCAGTAATTGTGAAAAATAGCTAACAAATTAAAGCCAATCTTTTCTACTTTCAACACTACAGAATATAGACTTTGAGATTGATATTCAAGCTCAGCGTTTTAAATATCAGAAACGGTTACCATTAGAACAGTGTAGCCAAAAGACATGAGTAGATGCAGGTCAGTCACCAAGGGGCAGCAGCTATACTTTCGAAATCAAGCTCAGTGTTTCGCAAGTCTAGGTTATAAGTATCAAGTTTCAAATTCGTTTCAGCAATCTGAGAATCATATTTCTCCATCACTGACATGAGTTTCACTTTCCTTTCTTCTAAAAACTTCAACTGATTGACAACCTCGTGCAACTCTTCCTTGGTTTTGGTTTGCTCATGAGTCTGCTCTGCGATGTCATGTTCAGATTCTTTCAACAATTCTTTAAGCAGTTCTTGTCTTTCTTTGGTTGATTGCAGCTCAGTGAGACGCCTCTGCACGGCCATAATGTTAAAACCATGCAATTCTAAGTCATGAAGAGCTTCAAAAATGCTTTTATATAAGCTTTTTGGGTCATTGACTTGTAAATTCGATGTCAGTTTTACCACATTAGCGAAAGTCAGCATGTAACCAATTGCTAATCCTTCACGATACAACTCTTTACAGTTCTCTAATGGTCTGAAATGAGGTTTCTGTGGCATCTTTTGAAATATTTCCAAAGATTCAACAGCTTTCAGTATTGATGGACATTCCACAAAAGGCAACCCTCTATTCTCATCTGGCACTCTGTTGCTCATAGATTCATTCCACTGGTTGAGGTTCTTACCATAGATAAATCCTGCACAAGAAAAATCTTAATGAAGGTAATTAGTACAAGTGGGAGTACATCAAAGTTCATATAGCCTTACTTGAGTCAAACACAACCGTTAGAGGTAAAGACCCGTCAAAACATGTGGATATAGGCTTAGAAATAATGGCCATGTTGCTGGGCTTTTTGATAATAGCCATCTCAGCTTCTCTGGTACCACAACCTGTATCATAAGGTTCAGCTGCTTTTTCTGCTGATGCATCTTCCAAACCTGGAAAACGTAATAAAAAGCTGAAGATCTAGAAAGCATTGTCCAAACCTAAGAATAAATGCATCATATTAGAGATATAAGAATAAGAAGCTAAGTCCCATTTTTATTTTGATTCTTTCATTGTAATCCATCTCCCAGCTCAAGAGAAAATAAAAAATGAAAAAAAGTAAATTGCTCGGCTCAACACATTATTGGCAGAATATCCATGATGTGCAACATTGGAGCTTATCAGCAGAATACCCATGATGTGCTACATTAGAGCTTATCGAGTCTTGGTCATCGTAATCATTCCCAAAATATGTCAAGCTTCCCACCATATTTATCTTAATAAGAAAATGACCAGTTTTTGACAGAGAAACATGTAAGCAACATTTTAATTTTGTAACTTTGAATAACTAGACTGTTGTAACTGATGTGAGATAAAATACTTTATTTGTTTTTAATGTTAGACATGATGTTGTTAGATTACAGTTGAACTTGTTTTTAGTTGTAACTGATGTGAGATAAAATACTTTTGCAAAAGAAGCAGAAAACAAGTTCAACCGTAATCTAACAACATCATGTCTAACACCAAAAACAAATAAAGAAACAAAAAGAAGAAAGGATAATCAACAATTAGTATTTTTTGTTTCATACTTTATCTTTTCACAGAAAATGTTTGTAAAGTTTGTTGCCTAATATGGTGTAACTTTTTTATTTTTGCAGGATTTTTTATTCATTTTGTCCATCATTTTTTCCAATGGTAGGTATTATCTTTATATAGCTATTTCTGCCTCACGGTTCATTCAAGAGCCTCCTTTATGTACAATGTGCTCCATCGCTTATTGAAACGATTGTAAGTTTTTGCACTGAGGCGCCCTCAAACCGATAGATTCTCCTGTGACTTTAGGTGATACAACATCAGTGATTGCACAATCCTTTACAACAATTTCACCAACTGAATCACATTCCTTACCTTAAAATCATAAGAATATGAATAGAAAATTCGAAGTCTAAAGAAATAAATCGTAGCTTAAAGTTATGCAATACCGTTCACTTAGAAGTTTTTTATACCTTTAGAGTTTCCTGTGTTCTCAGATGATTTAACACCAACAATTGTATGGTCTTTTACAGCCAGTTTATCAACAGTACCAGTAGCTCCGTCACAGTTGTTACCTGTAGATTCATAAATCAGAAGACAAAAGTTGTAGCATCAAGTTATCCATTACCATTCACTACAGTTTTTAAACCTTTAGTTAAAGGTTTTCGATGCACAGTCTCTCTCTTCGGACTCCCAGTTCCACCTTCTCTCAGCTGTATAACCTGTTTCAAAAAAAAGATCAGACATATTGGCATACCAGCAAGCTAAGGATAAAGAAAATTCAAGGGGAATATTACTTTCACTTGAGATTGATCATAGCTGAGAAACTTCGACACAAATACAGCAATATTAACACTAACCATCTTTTGCTTCTTCAAAGGAGAGTGAAATTTTTCATCGATCATAGAGCTGGTCTTTTTCATTTCCTTCACAGTACCAGTAGCTCCCTCACAGTTTTTACCTGTAGATTCATAAATCAGAAGATAAAAGTTGTAGCATCAAGTTATCCAATAGCATTCACTAGTGTTTTGTAACTTTACTTAAACGTTTTCGATGCACAGTCTTTCTTTTTGGACTCCCAGTTCCACCTTCTTTCAGCTGTATATCCTGCTTTAAAAATAAGATTAAACATTATTGGCATAGCAGCAAGGTAAGGATAAACAAAATTCAAGGGGAAGATTACTTTCATTTGAGATTGATCATAGCTGAGAAACTTCGACAAATACACCAATATTAACACTTACCACTTTTAGCTTCTTCAAAGGAGAATGAGATGTTTCGTCAATCATAGAGCTGGTCTGTTTCATTTCCTTCCCACTTGCGCTCGCCACATCCATAACAGATTTTCCAATGCAGACAGTTGGAGTGCACAACTCATCGACCCACATGGATATCGGTTTATAAATATCAGCCATGTTGCTGGGTGATTCAACATGGGCCATCTCAGCTTCTCTGATGCTGCAACCTGTATCAGAAAGTTTAGCTGCTTTCTCTGCTGATGCATCTTCTGAACCTAAACATGTGATGAGATGTTTAAGAAGCTAATTCCCATTTTTTATTTGTCTATTTTTATAAAACGAGTCTCCCAGCATGGAAAGAAAAATAAAAATAAAAGTGCTTGGCTCTGAACCTTGTTAGAAAAACTTTCTATGATGTGCAAAACTAAAGCTTATATCGTCTTTGCTCTCATGGTAATCATTCTAAAAAGCATAGTGCATACTTACAAATAAATAACTATGAATCCAAATACAGATATTGTAGCTTCAAGTTATCCAATACATAAACACGAGTTCTTTGTTCCTTTAGACTCTTACAGTGTTGTTAGGTGATTCAACATCATTAATTGCATGGTTATATAAATTTGAAGACAAGAATTGTAACTTCAAGTTATCCGATACCATTAACATTTTTGTACCTTTAATTAAAAGTGTTTTCCGCTCTCCTCGCTTTCTCTTCGAACTGCCAGTTCCACTATCTTTCTGCCATATTTTCTGCTTCGAAAGTAAGGTTAGACATTATTGATGTACCAGTAAGTCAAAACAAACAAAAATATAAGGGGAAACAAAAATTAACACAGAATGGCGCCCACTCACTATCTCCAACCAAGTCTGCATTTAGTGGCAATTTAGTTAAACATAACTTAAACATCAATAATTTGAGCAAAATATATATATATATATATGTATATGCTTATGATCGCTGATCAGAGAGCAAAAAGTGAGAAAAATATATGCACTTGCAAGCATATGAAGAGTTAGAAACAATGAGTTTAGAAAAAGTCCAGATATTAAGCTTTTGTTTCAATGAAATCACTCAATGATATCATTCTAGAATACATATATGTGGAAATTATAATAGTAAGATAGTAACTTCTAATCACAATATATTTATATAAGAGTCTTGCTCTAGATATTTTACTGTTCTTTCTTTGAAATTCTGCTCATCAGCCCATCAAATTTGCAGCACAAAACAACATAAAAATGGATCAGAATTCTGCTCTCCATCATAATTTACAATAAGAAACTTATTAACCCCGTAATTCATAATAACTTCAGCAACATAAACAAAAACCTTATGCTACATACCGACTTGCATGAGTCCCTAGAGGAATAATATTTTTAACTCCTTAACTACTGGAAATTGACCCACACCTATAAACTTTTAATTTTTTAAACTTAAATATTTAGGAGTAGTTTCTTAACATGATATCAAAGTCCCGTAGATCTAACAGTTTCACGTTCAAATCCCTTCGTCGTGTCAATTAAAAGAAAATAAAAAATGATTATGTGGCCATGTAGGTGAGATACTAGCAAAGTGAGAGATGTATATTAGAGATTGAACACTAATGTTAACAGTAACTCACAAAGCCATCATAAACGCAGAGAGAGATCATCTTGTACTAGATGTTTCACCGATCTCAAAATACAAAAGCATGAAAAATATGACCATTTACTCAAAAATGAACGAGTCCAAACACATCTAGCCACAAAAGAACAAAAACTTGTTGCTATCAACATGCAAGAAACCCCAAAAAGGAAGAAACTTTTTAACATTTAACTCCATAATTCACATAACAAAACACATAACGCGACGTACTGAGCAACAATACCTTCTTTCGGGACCGAACCCACTTCCGACCGTCCCAATCCCAGTGAGTCCTCAACTCGGAGCGCTTCAACTCGATTATATCTGGTGGGTCCTCAAAACAAACAGAGTAACTACTCGAGTCTTCCCATACTTCCACCACCACTCCCATCCACCAACCATCAAGGTGCCATGCGTCAACAACGTCGTTCACTTCGAAAGTGTGACCATCAGGGTCCAGCGGGGGCAGAGGCCTCACATAAACAGGCTCAACGAACTCTGCCAGCAGCTTGGAGCCATCATCAGAAAGCAAAGTCTGGTACTCAACAAAGAGAGACCTTTTTGGCCTTCTCTCGGGAGGAGTGCCGGTGGCAGACAATGGCGGTGGCTCAATGACTTTGGCCGTGAACCATGAACCTTTGAAACCGTCCACGTCGCTGCTTACCTCCACCGCTGAACCTACGGGGAAAAAAGTGCTGTTACTGCGAGGGCGTAGCGTCTTCATGCTTGATCTTAAGAATGTGTTTTAAGACATCAAAGCTTCTGTCAGCACCAAGACAGAGAAAGACAAAGACATAAACGATGAGCATGAACTGAACGGAGCCTGGGACGCTGTTTCCTTTTATGTTCCCGGTAAAATGCAGAGTCGAACTCGCAGTCGATTCGTTTCCTACACAGAAAAAATCATCTGACTCCTTTAATGTTTCATGGAACACCATTCTATCCCCTATAATTTAATAAATTTCTTATAAAATCACATAGTTTTTTTATTTAACTTTAATTTTTATTAGTATAAATTCAAGATGAAATAAAATATAAATAAAAGCTGGGATATTTTTACGAAGAGAAATGCTACAGTCACTCTCTTTCTTACTCTCCTCATCAAAACTTTTGTCATAAATTAGGAGTTGGATAAAATTAAGTTAGGGTAAGATAAAATCATCCCAAGGCATTCATGAAAAAAGTGAGACAAATATTAATTTAAGGGTAATTTCAAACATTTTATTTCAAATACGATATTTGAAATAAAATGTTTGAAATTAATATTTTTATATATTTATTAATTAAAATATTTAACATTTAAATTTTTAATTATTTTATTCTAAAATATTAAAAATAATAAATTATGTTATCTAATATATAAATATATTGTTTTTTAAATAGTATAGACAAATAAATCATAAATAAATTAGATAAAGATATTTTAGAGAAAACTCTTTTTAAAAAAAATGAATAGATTTAAATTTTACTAAAAACTGAATAGATTTTGATACATAAATTTGAATGATATATTTTTTTAAAAATTTATGTTAACATCTAAATTAAAAAGTCTAACATCAATATTTTGACATATATATTCTTATAAATGCTTATAATATATATTGATCATATTTTTAATGCTAAAAAAATTTGTAACATAATTTTTTAGATCATAACATAAATTGTTTGATACATTAATCATTTTAATAAAACATAAATGTAAATCCATAATTGCACCATAAATTAGTTAATTATCTGGTGAGATTTGTATACAATGAAATATTTAATTTTGTTTAAAATTAAAATAAATAGCCTGGTTAGATTAAATAGTTCATCAATTTTTTATTAAAAAAAACTCTCTCATCTTTAATCTTTGTAGTATTTGATTTCACAAATATAAATCATAAAAAAATGAATAAAATAGGAAATAGATATTTTTTTTAAGGTTAATTTTAGAAGGAAAACCATTAATACTTTTTCGTATAGGTAAAAGCTAAATTTAAACTTTTCTTCATTTAAATGTTTTTTTATCTAATAATCAATATTAATTAAAAACAAATAAATCTTATATATCTAAATGATTGAGTTAAGTTATATCGAAACTTTTAACCTAAAAGTAATAATCATCTTAGACAATTAGTAATGATATAAACCATTCAGGTTTTTGTATTTAGATAAAAACTGAAAAATATAACTTTTTTATTTACAAACACGTTAAAATGTTTAAATGATTAAGAATCGGTTATATTTA